>JAQHUG010000142.1:105274-127622 GCA_028555095.1 Dicrostonyx torquatus
TATATATATATATGTTTATAGAAACATTTGAGGCTTGAAAAAGGTATTGGATTCTGTCAAGTTGTTGCAAGAGGCAGACATGAGTTCCTTTACATAAATGAATTCCTATTCTCTGCAGGAAATCCAGAGGCTCTTAATCACTTTGTTATTCCTCTAGATTTTCTCTACAATATTTTGTAATGTTTCCTCCGAGATGTTTACCCACAAACACTCAATCCTAAGTGTGATATGTCCATCAAATTTCCAGCTTAGGGAGTACATTACACTGCATTGCAGAAGGCTGGAAGAATGTAAGTCTCAGGGGAGTTTGAATGACACCAAGGAATCAACAGGACTGACACACATATGTACTTTTCTTCTAATGTAGTGCATGATCTCTGGTAAGACTTAGGGAAGAGGTATGGTCCAAGCTTGAGTGTGTGGTATAGAGGAGACTTGAAGATAGCTTCAGCTAGACATGGAATAGAAAAGCACCAAAGTAAAACTAAGATTAAAAAAGTAGATTTTGTAGGATTTGTAAGAATACGTGTGTTATTCTGGGTGATTTTCTAATTATAGCTCCTCGAAATTTTATACAAATGCACATCTCACTAAGATGAGAGAATACAGTCATTTTTAATAGTGGTCAATTATCCATAATTTATACAAGTAAATAATAGTAAATAATAATATCAACATATCAATATTCACTTAGTCATATTTTGAATTTATATAGAAATTATAATATATAATATCAGTCATGAGATATTATAAAAGCCTGACAATTTAATAAGTCTATCAATCACTATCTATTGCTCTATGTATGTGTGTATATATGTATGCATATAGGTTGTATGTATGCATCTATCTATGTATCTCTCATTTTTTTTATTTCTGTAATTTATTCTTTTACAAATGTATAATAATCAGAAAAGACCTAGGCTTCTTTCATCTTTTGTGATTAAGACTATGACCAAATTTGTAGTGTTAATGCCATGTTTGGCTCACAGGCATTGATGACATTCTTTATAGGGGTTGGTCAGCTCAGGACTCTAGAGCTAGGAAGTGAAGTAGAGACCATAGAGGAATGTTTCTTGCTTACTGTCATAGTTAATTCAATTTGCTTTCTTTCACAACTCTGAAATCCCACATAACCTCTCCTGCTAGTGGCCATTCAACTCTTTATTAAACTAATCTGAATAAAAGAGTGACATATTTGCACAGTGTGCTCAACAACTCTACTCAGCATTGTGATTCTAGGGAGAGCATCACACCAAAAGGTGGAGATCTCCTAAATCACACATTGATAGATGAAATGTCCCACACACTTGCATGAAAATAAATCCAATAGTAACTGATTCTTAGCTGAGGTTAGGTCTTCCTAGATGGTTATATCGCATGACAAGGTACAAACATAACCAGTACAGATGCTAATATTTTGGTTATTTTCATTTCATTCACAAGAAAGTTATATTAAATTAAATATAAAAAGTTATATTAAATTATATATTATATATTAACATTAAATTATCAGACCATTGTAATAAATACTAGATATGAAATGAACCAGTATTCAACTATGATGTACCTGAGGTGTGTCTTTTACCTGAATTAAAATGTATTGCTTTGGACACTGTCATCAGGTATGTTAACCACATAAGAGAGATTTTTGAATGACTGGTCAAAGATGCATGAGAAGTAAGTAGAGTAATCGAATAAATAAGCAGAATAGCAAAGAGGTGATGTCAAATAACCAAATTACAGAAGTAAAAATAGGGCTTACATCCCCTATTTGCTAAGAGAAAAGAGAAATATGATGATATAGTCCTGGAAGAAATGGGAAAAAAGTCTTTAAATATGCTGAATCAGAAGTAATTTTCCTTAAGTAGATATGAATTTCAGAAGCCAAAACAACAAAGAAAAAATGAATGCACATTATATAGTAACATGAAAGTGTCAGGAAAATCACTGCTTTCTAAGTGAAATTATTTGAATTTGTCAGACTGTAACTGATAACTTGGGATAACATTTCAACTGAAGGGACTCCATGTCTGTTTATGGCTTATTTTGTGTTCAGAAAGATATTAGGAAATCAGGTTACTATGCCAAGATGAATAGTGTAGGAGAAGGAATCATGCATCCACACAAAGCTCTTAAATTCCTGGCAGCTGCTCTAGTTCCCTGGGCATTTGTCATCCACCACCACAGCTACAATTTCTTGTTTAATTCAGAGTGCTCTCCTTTCTTTTAACTCACAAGCTTTCCTGACCTACTCTTCAAAACTTATTTCTACAAACAAACTGAAGTTACCTTCAAGAAAAAAAACCCACAAATTTATTATATGCACGAACAACTGAGGATTTAAAATATAAAAGTATATATATATATCTTTATTAAGTGTATGATTAGTGAAGTCTTGAATACATACAATACCCTTAAAGCATTTTTTCATGAGCCTCATGTGCTTTATTTCCTCTAAAATCCTAACCAGCTATATTTATTTCCATTAAGCATTAATTACACCTTACATTTCTTTGATTGTATGCTAGTATAATAATGAGGATATTGGATTTTAATTAAAGTTTACAAATATGAAGATCAATGAATAAAACCTTCATAATCCTAATATGTACAATATTATCATTAAAAAACTAGAAGTGTGAGTAATAAAAGAATCTGTCTAAATTTTATGATGATATATATAAATATAAATGGATATATATATATAATCAAGCTTATACATTATTAAGACTCACATGAGTTTAACATAAACACCCAATAGAATTGCAAAGGATAACTAACAACAATTATTACAAAGAAGAGATCATAAATTTGAGAGTTTGGAAACCATTGAGGAATTGAAGAAATGGATAAATAATGCATATACATTTTCACATGCAAGAATAGTAAAAATATTAAAAAATTAATTTTAAAAATAAAATGATTTCAGTAAATTTAATTGTTGTATGAGGGGGAGAGGTGCGGGTTGTGTTCCCGGCACCTGGTTCCCAGGCCCCAGCCACCGGCCCACTCAGTTGCTGGTTGCTTGTACCCGAAATAGCCACATGAGAACTGTATTCATTTAAATACTGCCTTGCCCATTATCTCTAGCCTTTTTTTGCCTAGCTCTCACATCTAAACTAACCCATTATAAAAGTCTGTATGTCACCACGACATAGTGACTTACTGGATGATTCTAAGGTACGTCCATCTTGGACGGAGGATCATGGCGGCTCCCCCACTTCCTTCTCTCTCAGGACCATCCGTTCTGTCTACTCCACCCACCTAAGGGCTGTGTCCTATCTTACAGGCAAAGGCAGCTTCTTTATTAACCAATGAAAGCAACAGAAATAAAGATGGACCCTCCTACATTTAATGGCTTTCTTCTTTACCACCAAGGACAAAACAGCAAACATTAAGAATCCTTCAGAAATAATGTTCTAATGTATAGTATAAAATGAGTGATTTTAAAAATATATGTTTATATCAAATACATTCAAATTCTACTGAATTTGCATAATTACACCCCTGCAGACATAAGTCTTGATAAATAGACTGAGGAAAATCATATTATGTACCACTGTGAGAATACACAGTTACAAATTCTTGACCATGTGGGTGGTGTTTATGAGAGGTAGTCAATACTATTTATTTATATTTATTGTACTTTTAGTGAAAATAAATTAGTAAATAAATTTGAATATTCATGAAAGCTTAAAATATTTGAATTTTGCTCATAATGTTATTTTCAGACAGGTAGTCACCATTCAGGCTAGAATGATTAGAAGTTGATGGAAATCCTCCTGCCTCAAATTCTAAGGTTTAGGATTAAAAGAATGATGGTTCCTGTCCAGCTTATGAGATTTTCTTATATCTTCTTTTTTGATTAAACTACTATATGGACTATTGATAGGAAAAACATCTACTACATTAATTTTTTCTTGTTTCCTTTGACCTTTATAATTATAACCATACATCAAATAATTATATATTCTAGATAGTACATGGCTCTTTTTGAATGTATTAAACAATCATACTGAATTATCCCAAAAATTATGTTTATAGTTCAAGCGAATGATTTAGATTGACAAATATCTTTGAGAACTGCTGAAATGGCAGCATATGTCTGATAATCTCATCATGCTGACAATTTAGAAAAGCAAATGTTGTCTTTATTGGACTGTAGAACTGTGAATATCAGAATTTCTGTCAAAAGTTACAGAGACACAGATGCCTCCTCCTCCACATCAGTCAGAGGGAGATTTCAGCCTTAGCTGAGTATCTTTGTGACAACATCATGACACCAACTAGACTTCTCATCTTGTCTTGCTTGGTGATGAGAAAGAATCACCCATTCCACTAAGAATTTACACTTTGGATTATGTCTCAAACAATTACCTGAAAATAGAAGAAATATCTTAGTTCATCATTTTCTAAGTCTTTAAATGAAATTATTTCCACAAGTTTAAACACAGAAATGTTAATGGTATTAAATGTACATCTCTTATATATTATACTGTATTATTACAAAGTAAAAAAAATTAAAATAACCATGTCATCTGTTTATTGTAAGTGAATGAAAACCAACTTGAAGAGACAATTTAAATCATTTTTGTTTGGAAGAGAAATTGTGCTTTTAAATTATTATATGGTTAGGTGAAATTTTATATATATATATATATTTATGTATTAGAACAGAAACATTATTCATGACAGTGGGAGAAAATGAAGATACAATTGCTCTCAATCTGACTGTTGGAACTTAGAAATGCCTAAGGTATTATGCTGTGCTGATTGAAAATCATTATCACTATTTTAAAATAAATTACTAACATGAAGATCATATTCATAACTGAGATTTTATTCTGATATTTGAAGGTGGTTCTAATACATGTTCACAGGAAATATTTTAAAGGAAGCAGCTAAAAGTACAAACTAATTAGGTAAATAATTAAAGGCATGACATTGAAAGGCAGTATTTTATGACAGATAACCTGGAATCAATGACACAAGAAAGGAAGAGTCTACATTGCTCAGAAAGTTTATTGAGCAGAGCAATTCAGAGGATGTTCAAAGGACAACTGAGGCATCTAATAAAGAAAAGAATAGACTTGCTCCATTGTTAAAATAAATGACTTATAAAGGTACTGGGCACTCAAATTGTGAAGAGGATATAGGCACTTGCTTCAAAAACACTGACAATGAGTGTTTTCTGTCAAGAACTCACATAACAAGAAAGAATTGATTCCTCATCCTTGTTCTTTAATCTCAAATCATATTCTTTGATAATCACTAAATCTCTCTTTCTTTCTCTCCATATACATATATATCTCATATACACATAAACAAATCAAAAAACTTTATACATGCATATGCACAAACAAATATAACAAATTAAACACATTTTATGAAAAATGGTGTCAAATGTAACAGAACTTTGCAGCAAGATTTTTTGAATTCTGTACCTGGTAGATGATACAGTTAGCTATCTTCATGTTCGTTAATTTTGATTATATATTTTAATGTTGGTACACATTTATAGAACTGGATATTTTGGCTGTGAGTCAATATGCTCTGATTTATATATCTAACAAAATTGCTGATTATTCATTTGTATATAAAAATTGTTGTTTACTTCATTTATTTTTGGTAGCTATGATAAAATATCATCATGAAAAGTGATTTAAGGAACAGGTTCTTTTGGATTAGTTTTCCGGAGAACTTTCTACTCATAAAGGTAGAGAAGGCAAGTCATCTGGACCAGAAATCTGAGAGACCACATATAAACCACACACAGCAAGCAGAGAGAGTAAACTGAAAGTGAAATATGTCTTCAAACTCAAAAAATCTGCTGTTCAGTTTCCTGCTTCCAACAACTATTCTAGTCTTCCAATTTCCATAATCTTCCCAAACAGCACCAATATCTAGAAACAAAGTCCAGATTCATGAATTAAAAGGTACATTTCCCAACCAAAGTACAGATTTTTGTCCAAAGCAGCCACTGTTCCATTCCCAATGACATAATGCAGAATGCATTTTGTCCTTCTTCAACCCCCCCAAATCTTTAATACCAAAATCTCAATGCCATTTAATAATCCTGAAGTTCAAAGTCTTTTTTGACTCTCAAGGAAACTGTGACCCATAATTAGATTGGCCACATAAAGTATAGCTTTGAGAATAGAAATATGACTTTGTGTACATACTTATGAAATTGTTGAAATATGAAAAACTTAAATCCAAAGCATGTTAGTGGTTGTCAGTGTTATAAATTTAAGTTGACTGCTCATGAAGTAGCAAGAAAAACACTATAGTAATATGTTTTCATGTACATCTACATTACTTTCATTCCTCTACATGTACATATCCCAAAGTTTCTGCATAGACTGTGACATAATTAAAACCCTGAAGGTGTAATAGATATTGTTTTCAGTAGCTATTGTTATTTCCAGCAATCACAGTTTTGAAATAAAAAATTTTAGCATTCATAGAAGAATATTGAACGAATTAAAAAGCAATAGTAGCACAGTCTTGCCTTAAGAATAAACATCATTTTCAGAACGATAAGAAAAATTGAAACAATTTCAATCCAGATCAATTTACTGTCATCCATTTCAGGCCCAGGAACATTAGCAGTGTCCACGAGACAGAACAAAGCTGCCTGTGATCACAAAGTGCAGATTGCTTCAGTGCAGTTCCTGCATGACATCAACACATGGCTCTTCATCACTAGTATTGAATTTGTTTCATACTGAAAAAGTCATCCATGAGATCCTCAATCACACTGACTCGGAAAAACAGAGTAAACAGAATTTTAACTAAAATAACATATTATCCTAAATCGTCTGCCTTTGACACCACTCAGAACACAGGAAAGCAGAAAGGAAATGAGATGTTCTAGCGATATGAGCAAATAATAGTGTGATTCATTTTGAAAATAAAGAGACTTACACTGAACAACAGAGTATTTGTAACAGATTTACTTACTATAAAGAAAATTCATAAGACAAAACTAAAAATGTATTGAAATATTAAAAAACTACAAAATTAGATTTAAATTTACAGCTTTGTGATGAAAGGTTGGAAGGTCAGAACAAGAACAGTGTTCACATATTAAGAAATAAAAACAAAATTAATTTTCTGTATGTGTTTGTATTTTAAATTAATGAAAGAAAAATATTAGCTGTTATCAAAATCCCCTGGATATTTACCATGTTAGAATTGCTCGTTGAAGTCTTTAAACTCATAAATTTCATATCAACATTACAATTTCTGTGTTTGCATGTTATCTTTTAATTCAGAATGATAAATACAGTGTGAGCAGCAGAATTTTCCAGCTCAAGATAATGTTTTGTTTCAGCAACAGATGAAAGAGGAAGGAAGGAAATCATAGTGTTTTATCATTGCAATGCAAACCCTAACTATGACACATTCCATGTCTGTAACAATAGACATGGATCTGGGAAAAGGGAGAGTGGTACTTAGGTATTGACTAGTAAGCAAATCTAATTTTAAAAAAAAAAGCCCCAGAATTAATGAGAGAACATGAGTCAAAAAATAAGATGGAAAAAATTGCAGCTGTCATACTAACAGTAATCTCTTATTCTCTTTTATCTAAAGACACACATAAGCTTGCATACACACATACATAATGAATACACACACATAAATTGTATACACACATGCACACACACATAAAAACAAAAATCTCAATATGAGATATTCACAAGTATAGGGATCTGGATATCCTACACAAATTGAAAAGCTGTTAGAAGTTGATAGATGCTGACAATGATAAAGATACTTTTCTTTGGTATTACTAATTTTGGGAAAGTTACCCATTCCCAGTGGATGGTCCTATACGTATTAACACATGGTGACCACTAAATGGACTCATTATGTTATTTATACAAATAATTTCAAAAAGAGGATATGAGTTGCAGGGAGACAGACTCTCCCAGAGTGAATAGGTAAACTGTTGTGTATAATGACCAAACTACATTGTATGCATCCATGGGATTTTCAAAGAATAAACAGAAATTTTAAAAGATATCTCACAGTGTGGTAGTTTGATTAATTTTCCCTGTAGTCTCTATTTGAACTCTAGGTCCTAAGTTGGTGTTGCTATTTGTGGATACTTACAAAGGCAGATCATAGCTGGAAGAAGTATGTCACTGAGGGGAGGATTTGAAGGTGTAATGACTTGCCCCACTTGCTGGTTGTCCACTCTGCTTCCTCTGTGCAAATAGAAACGTGGACATGCAAATTCTTGCTTCCAAAGGGTGCTGTTAGGTCTTCACCTCCATGTTACATTATAGCCATGCTGTGCCCAAGTTAAAATAAACTCTTTGTTCTATGAGCTTTTTTAGTCAATGGTATTTTATCACAGCAAAGTAAAAATAACTAATACAGCAAGATAATGTTATCTGCTCTAGTTTCAACTCTGCTGTGATTAGCTACAAGGAGATTCACTTACGCATTTGTTTTATTTGCTTTTCTAGGCACTTTGATCAAATAAGGCCCTAAGAATAAAATAAAAGAAAGCAAGTTGGGGATGCAGAAAACAGATAAAATGGAAAAGTGGATCTAGCTGTACGCCCATCCTCAAATGACATGCTTCCTTTTACTTGACCTCAACTTTAAGATTCCCAAAGCTTTCAATTTGTGCCCAGAAATAGGAGACCAATTTTTAAACTGTGGAGTATGTTTTACATCTATTATATGCTGTTTTGTCGCTCAAAACATAACATATTTTTAAAAAATCCTGGTGTGGAAAAAGAAACTGCTCATTCTCTTATATCATTTTTGTTTATGCTTTATGGTAGAGAACAGGGTCTGGAGTTTTCATGTCACTTTTCCTTACTGTGGATACAAAGAAGGTGACCATGTGGGTGTAGAGATGTAAACAATTTTATGAATGACAATTTATAATTATCTAAAAATGACATTGTCTGAAAAATTCAAAGAAACATTTGTTTTCTCTGTTTTGTGAATCATGATTTCTTAAAAGGTTTGCTTGTAAGTCACACAGACAAATTGATAATAAAATAGATGTTTTTTCCTCATTTTGTACTATGCTAAGAACTTCACATATATTAGGTGACATGTCACTAAAATCTTAGAAGTAGGGTATATTTTATCAGTAATTTTACAATATCAAGGGTAGCTATCAAAACAAAGTTTGCTCTGTCCACAATTGCCTTTCCCTCTCTGTCTTTTTAAAATTTGTATTGATTCGTTTTAGGATTTCACATCATAAATGCTGATCCCATTTTTTTCTCCATGCCCTCGATTCTACTCCCTGCCCTTGCAACCTCCTCCCCTCCAAAACAATATTTAAAAGTAAAACTCAAATAACAAACACAAAACAAATTTTAAAAATGTCAGCATGCCAGCTGTAGCATGGTCCAGTGAGTCTCACAGTATACCCTTTAGTCTATGTGTCTTTCTTTACTTTTAAGTGTTCATTCCAATGGGTCATTGGTCTGATTCATGGATTCTGTCTTCTGTTTCACTCTTGATACTGGACCCTCACTGTGACTCCTCTTGAATACCCTATTGATGCTTTGTGTCATGGAGATGCTGTAGTTTTTGACTTGTTGGATCTTCCTCTTCACATGCTCCAGCAATTCATAGATGACAGGAGCTAGAGTATGCTACTTCATAGTTCTGGTTCTGAGCTTGTACGGTAGCTGGGTTTGTCAGCCTGCCGGGTTTCTGTCATCGTCAGCACTCAGGTGAAATCTCTAGCATTGCCTCAGCTTGCTTACCCAATTCAGTAGACAACAAGTTCACACACCCATGGGTCTAGCTCACCCATCCTCACACCACCAGGGCCAGTTTTGTCCAGGCAAGGGGAAGGACCTGCTCCTCAGATTGCTGCACTTGGTGAGAGGCAGGGCCTGTTCTTGGGTTCTCATGCCTTACCCTTGACATCCTAAGGCATACCAGGGAGGGAGAAAGAGCAGCTCCAGCTTGCTGCCCAGGCAAGATGCTACGCTCCCTTTCCCATGTGCTCCAGCTGGTGGGGGGGCAGTACCTGCTCTCTCACCAGTAGCAGTTGGCAAGGGACAAAGCAGGGAGAACATATTTCCCCTCCCCATGCTACCTCATGGTAGACAAGATCGGGCAGGGTCATTTCTCCTCCTTTCCTGCCCCAAGTCTAGCTCACAACAGGGTCAGCTCCATTGTGCTGCCCAGATGAGGTATAGGACCTGCTCTACTTAGTGTTGCTGGGGGTCACTGTCAATTCTCCCACTCTCATGTCCTCAGAGCCAGCTCTTCCATCCTCCAGAGCAAGCAAGAAGTGGAGGAAGGGGAGGTCATCTTTTCCTTGCCTACTCCACCATGTCGTAGATGAAGGTTTGAGCAAGATCTCCCACGTATATTTTATTGGGGCAGATCATCAGTGCCTCCATTCACCGGCTCAGCATTACTATGCTGCCCAGGCCAGGTGGAGGCCCACTCTCACATTCTCTTTAGTCGGTGAGGTACAGGATCAGATGACCCCAGAAACAGATTTCCCACCTACATTAAGTGGCAGCCAGGGGAAGTAGCGAGGAGTGGGGGAGAAGGGAGAGTGTCGCTCCCTGGCTCAGGTGTAACAGAACATGGGGCTAGCTTTCTCATTCTTTCATACTCAGGGACAACTCACTCACACCCCAACCACCAGGAACATTTCTACTCTTCTGCCAATGGAGGTCCTTAGCCCTCTCACCAGGGAAATTCAGTTGGTGGGGAACAGAGCTAGTTTTCCCTAGTTCTGTAGCAAATGAGGGGCAGGGCCAACTCTGAAGCCTTTTCTTCACTGCTTTCAGTACTAACAGGAGCCATGGACATCAATACAGACTGTAGAGGTAGCTCTGACAGCACCCCAAATCAAGAAAACATTATGGCCCTGGGTGGTAGTACAGACTGCTCAGATCTCCATCAGCAGGAGAGGCTCAACCCTCAGACACTAACTTGGCTCTAGGAGGTGATCCAGGCCCCAGATGTCTGCATGTCCCTTAGTGGTGTTACAAGACATCAACGCAGATCCAAGTTTGTAACTGAATGATGTTGGATCTTGACATTGTCCTTGGCAGCAGCCAGGCTCAGATGTCACCATTGTCCTGGTTGGTAATGCAGGTCACTTAGATCAGAAAGGATGCATCAGCAAAATGGCCTTTAGCCTGAACATGCCAACATGGAGCCAGATGTGGGCCAAGTTCCCAGATATCTGAACTGCTCTTAAAAGCAGCAGCAGCCTCAGACACAGCTCAGGTCCTACCTGCAGCAGGTCTCCAGACCCAGACATGGCCACAACTTTAGATCAGGCCTTAACAATTTCCTAGTCTCTGGTGGCAGCACATGTTACTCGTGTCTATATGGGCCTTGCAACAGAATAGCCTTCTGGCACCAAGAAGAGTACAGGTGGAGACCCCAGTGTGGCCTTTGTTGGCAACATGGGTCAAAGATAGTATATCCTCAGACTGTGGTATGACCTTGAACACAGACGTGGTCCTTGGTAACAGCTGGAGCCCAGATAACATCATGGCTCTTGATGATATTGTAGATCACTCAGATTGTCATAGCCAAAGTGGCAACATGGCCCCAAAATGCCAACATTTCCACAGGTGGCAGAATATACCCCAGGTATTCTCTCAGCCTTCGATTTTAACAGGAGCCATGGACATCACAACAGACCCTGGCTGAGGATCCAGGGCTACCCATCCAGACATGAATGCTAAGGACTGATGATGCCAATGTCCTGGGTGGCAGCATGAGTCACTTGGTCTGTTTGGCCTGGGCAGCAGCTTGATTTTCTGAGACCAACTT
The DNA here is from genome assembly GCA_028555095.1 of Dicrostonyx torquatus. Lineage (NCBI taxonomy): Eukaryota > Metazoa > Chordata > Mammalia > Rodentia > Cricetidae > Dicrostonyx > Dicrostonyx torquatus. The sequence goes on from JAQHUG010000142.1 coordinate 117,068, forward strand.
GGCTTCTTCACTTTTTTTGGTGTCAATAAATGCCATAGACATCTGCTCAGAATCCAGCTACAGCACGGCCAACACACCCAAACATGGACCCATGCAGCAGTTTGGGAGAGAAATCTCCTCTGTCCTGGCAAATGGTACAGGAATCCTCTATTGGCATGGTCCCTGTGTGTCACATCCCTTGAACATCGACTTGGTCACAGGCATAGACTCTGAGCATCCACAGGGCGCTCAGTGGTAACAGTAGTAAAGGACTCAACACAGACCCCAACATCTCCATCAGGGTCACCGAACACCAAGTCATGGCCCTTGGAAGCAGCTCATGCCCAGAGATTGCGATGGGCCTGAGTGGCAAGTAGGGCATCTACCTCAGTTCATTCCTCCTACCATGGTTTGTGAGGTGGGTGAAATTATTCCCTCCTTAAGACTGGAGACCTGGGGCATTATTGTGTTTGTCCTCTCGAGCCAGCCAGACCTCATTTCCATTCTCTTACACAAAGTTAGTAGCCACCATTGTTCATTTCTAAAAGCTCAAAGAAGTCTCATGCTGCACTGAGCTTTGAATTTGAAATGTTTGTCCTTAATAGTTTTATGCATTTGAACTCTAGATAATCAGTTATTAGTCTGCCTTAGGGGAGTTTTGAAGCCTTTAGAAAACAGTGCTTCACTGGAAGAGAATAACTGCTATAGGAAGTCTATGTTTTATATGTTTTATAGCCTGGTCCCAGTCTCTGCTCCTTCTCAGCCTTTGTCCACCATAATAAGAGTCTAAGCAGCATACTTTGTCTCCCCCATCAAAGAGATGTCTGCCACCCTGAATCCCTCTCCATGATGGTCAACAGATCCCGAAACTATAAGCAAGCAAACCCTTCCTCTTTGCTGTTGCTCCCTGCCTTGTATTTAGTCCCAACAATAAGAAAAAGAACAAAAAAGAAAATTTTTGCACCAGGTGCACAAATCTCTTCAAGATGAGGATGTCTTAAGGATGAGAACTGCTTCCCCAAAACTGTTTTCACAGCACCATAAGAGACACACCCTGAAAACCAGTCAGAAATTAAGTCTTTTAAGGTGTCCACCCTGGAATAGAGGACTCGAATGTTCATATTGCTGGCAGCGTAGCCTAATATGAATTTGATATACATACATCTATATCTGAGAACAAGGGATATCTATAGTCATAGTTCCTTAAATAATTTTATTTGCTGAACTAATTGCTACTTTAAAGGTTAATGACCCAAAGAATCTTGGTTTTGATGTTCAAACATTTTATTTCTTAAGTATAAACCTCCAGTTGTTTTTTTTTCTGTTAAATATGATCAGTAGTTAAACTAATCTAATTTCATTTTCACAAAGTCATTTAGATGTTAAAACTCTCCGATGTTGGCTGGGGAGATATCTCAGCGGGAAAAGGTTCTTTACCAAGAAAGCAGACCTAATTTAGTCTTCACATTGACATAATGTAAGGAAACCAGATACCTGCAAGATGGTCTGAAACAGGAAAAAGACACACACATTCACACACACACACACCTGCACAATTATGAAAATATATTAAAAATATCTGAATGGATAACATTTTTATTTACCTTCTGTTGTATGGGAGAAATATTTGTAGAGTATAAATACATTTTGATAATTCATGGAAGGAATTAATAACTAATATTTGTGAATACATTCACAGATTGTTTTCTTTCTTCAACTCAATCCTGTGGTTAACTTCTCCCTGACAGAGATTTTCTCCATAATTTTGTGTTTGATTTTATCTAAACAGAATTTATAGCTCTCAGTATACTCTAATCTTTGTGAACCATTCAAATCTATATTTAATACGCAAGGATTACTATTTTAATAGAGCTGTGAAAAAATTGTAATCTACAAGGTATAGCTTTTGATTGTATTTTTCATACACTGCTGAGGGCTATAATGGGACAGTTCTATGATATGTTTAGGTTCTTAATTTATCTTTTAGTAGCCAAAGCTGTAAAGTTGTTATGACTTTCATCTTCAAGAAATTAATTTTTCTAGAAAATTTTGTCTTTTATTTATAATTTATAATTAGTTGAAATAAATCAGAACAGCATACCCTGATAGCCTTATTCTATGCTGTGAGTCACCTTTTCTTTGAACAGAATTATTTCACACTCTATACCTTTACTTCCTATTCTCCCTATTTCTTTTTAGAAAAACACAGCAGGCTATGTTAGAATATATTTCAGTAAGTATGTTTCACAATCTTTTTTCTTTTGTTTTTTTTCAGGAATATGAATCATTAGATTTATAGAAAATATTACTTTGAGACCAGGGATACAAAGTTTGTGGGGCAGAGTTCTGATTGCTTAGCATAAGCAGAGCTCTGGGTTAATATCCAGGACTTCAGAAACAGAAGTAGCAGTGCATGTCTATAATGAAAGCACTCAGGAAGTGATGAGTGCCTTCCTTGAAAACTAGAAGATCCATGAGATTCTGATAAATTTTTATTCAATTTTGTGGAAGAAACAAATGGACATAGCTAAAGTAGTTGTAAACATGGTTGTTGATAAGCTAATATCAGATGAAATTTATATGCCGATTCTGTATGCTCTAAATTTTCACTCTAATTGATATTGCTTATGGTTACCATGTTAGAATTTCAAACTAATATAAAGTAAACAAAAGACTATGTGATATCTGATATTTGTCTTCCTATGAAATATTTACAAAGACAGTTGTTGCATTTCTAGTGTGGAAGTCTTCATGCAGGAGTGTATTGCAGAAGTTAGCAGCAAACCACACTGACTTTAATAACCCAAGAGATTTTGTGACAGAAACTTTCATATCATAAGTACCACTTTAATGTATCACTAGAAGAAAAAAAGATTGTCTGGTGTAATTAAATGTGCACATTTCTTATTGAAGCTTTGTACAAAACAATATCATTTTTATTTGATGCATAATATAATAAGTTTGATATAAAAACAGTGATATTCATATGTCTCCACATGTCTGTAGTAACTATCACACAAAATACATCTATTATTTGATACATCAGTCACATGTAGGCTCTGAGAAAACATTATGGAATGAATAGTAAATATTAGATTTATTTAAAGTACCAAGTGCTGTAGAAACTTGAGAACAGAAGGAAAATAATTATTTTATTTTTTCTTTTGTTTTCTAAAATGAGATTAATAAATAAACCTGAGAAGGCTTTCTTCCTTTTGAAGACTTGGAGATTGTGTCTAAGAGATTTTTGTTTTTATTTAGACAAAATGGTGACAGTTTTTCTTAATAAGTTTATTGATAATAATAATTTAGTAAGTTATGGATAACTCCAAATGTAACTAGGACAATAACTAGAGTGCCAAAAAGTAAGAACCTAGATTTTTCTTTAGCTCTGTTTATGATAAATTAGGATGTTTTCTTAGTCCATGTCTCTACACTGTAAATATGCTGGTGGATTACCAATTCATGTGAAAAAAGTATTTCTCTAGAATAAAAGGTCTTAATATCACAAAGTAGCCACATAGTTCTGTAGCAAGCTACTAGAACCCTGATGAAAACAACAAATTCAAATTAGTAAAAGAAAAAAAAATGACCAAGAGGGGAGGGGGAAGCTTGTAAGAGTAAATTTTAAAAGATGGCTATTTTTGAAACTCTATTGTTAAAAATATCAAAGCATGTGGGATAGAATGGCAAATAACCAATTTAACCAATGGCAAAAAAAAAAAGGCTAGCAGTATCCAGCACTATCTTGGTGAAAAGAAAAAAAATAGATAGCAAAGGACCTAGAATAAAAACACATAGCACTGGTCTAAAGAAAGCAAAAAGAAAGAGTGATGGTAGTGATAAAGTGACTTTATTGGCATTCTGTTATATAAATAGATCAGTGCCTTGTTCAGTCATCATCAAAGAAGCTTTTTCCTGCAGCATGCAGGAGCGAATACAGAAACCTAGTGTCAGATATTACACTGAGGAGAGATACCTTGGAGTAATCAGCTCTAAATAGCATATTGCCATCAAATTCTTCCCCTCAGAACTCAGAACCCAGCCCCCCCCTCCGCCAATACCAAGAAGGGAGAGGAATCAGAAAGAATGTAAGAACCAGAATGAATTGAGGACACCAATAAAACAAGTCTATCAAAGTCAACGTGAGCAAAGCTCTATGTACTCACAGAGACAGAAATAGTGTACACAGGGTTTGCATATGGTGTGAACCAGCTGCTATGCATATATATTGTGGCTTCCTGCTAGTGTTTTTATGGAATTTTTGAGTGTGAACAAGTGGGTCTCTGATACTTTTACCAGCTCTTGTGCACTACTCCTTCTCATGGTTTGTCTTGTCCACTTTTGATCTGAGAGTTTTTTATTCTTATTATATTTTATTTTGTGACATACACACATATGTACATATATGTGCACATATAAATATATAAATAATATATGTGTTATATAGGTTTATATATAGATATACAAATAAATACATATAAACAAGCACATATAAATTTTATGTTATAAATATATAAATTATATAAATATAAATTATATTGATGTGAATATGAATATAGATATAAATATATTTACACTTATGTATATATATTCACATTCTATTTATATTTATTTTATACTATTTATATTGAGTGGAAACATAGTCACTAGGCTACAGGTTCACAAGGAAACTTTCACTTATACTTATTAATATAGGAGAAAACAGTTTTCCTCAATGGAGTAGAACATGGTATATAATCATCCCAGGAAAGGTCTCATGTTCAGGAATAGTTGAATAGCATGCAATCGACTCCACAGTTATGTGTGTGCTCTTATTCGGTTATGGTTTTCATTTTTTGGGGTGGGGAGGTGCTATGTATCTTCTTGGCTTGGGTATTTTTTGTTTTATTAGTTTATTATTTGTTTCAGAAGGAACTTTAATTTGGGTGGGAAAGGGAGTATGTGAAAGGACTTGAGAAAGAGCAAGAATATAATTAAAGTACAAATAAGCAATTAGTTGTATACTTTACTATTAAATAACAATAATAAAGTATTTCAGTCATTTAACAAGAATATCTACAAACAAAATAAATAAACAACCTATGTTAAGGACAAGTTCCTCATTTGGTACTGTGATTGACGTCTAAAGATGATTTAAGAGCCTGAGAAAAAATATTATGGTCTATAAAGTGCTTACCATACAAGCATGAAACCATAAGCTTGTGAGCGCAGAGCTAGGAGATAGAGACAAGAAGACTTATACAAACAGTTATACAAACATAAACAAACACTTAATATTTCCACAAAATACATGCATGCAAATGTATATCTACACATTAAAGTGCTTTTGTTTTAATTTTGTTTAATTAGCAATGGGAAAATATCATAATCCAGTGATTAATTTTTAGTATATATAAAACATGTATGTACAGGGGACATATTCTTTGGGGATGATTTTTTACCCTGTAATTAACACAAAACAAATTGAGTACTAACCTGGAAATTTTAAACCATCATAAACTGACATAAAACTAGGAAAGTGGTTCATATTCAAATGCTGAACAAAAGCCTAGAAACAGAATAAAATTTTCTTTTTCATATTTCCTACTATTATTTCGATTTTCCAAGTATACTTGATGAATGAACTGACGATGTGAGCTATGCATCATGTACTGAAGCCTACGGAGTAAAAGGAAAGAAGGGGTTACACAGCTTGTTAGACATATTTCATCATCATTAGAAATTTATATTCATACTTGCTCAGTCTTAGAACATGATTATTTCTAGTGATAAACTTGGGCAGGTGTGGCAAACTTGAAAGGATAAAGGGAGTGACTGATCACATGTTTGATTAAAAAAGGATTTTATTTTTCCATCCCTTTACCTACCTTAAATTGAAAATATGTTTGAATACAAATTCCTTCTCATTAGAGTTTCATCAAACATAAGATTTTTCAAAAGCAGTACTTTGTATGCTGGCACAGACTGACCAAATGAAATTGCTATATAATAGCAATATAAATAGACTTAGAAACCTCAAATAAAATAGACTATACTCTAATCAGATCACCATTATTTTAAATGAAAATATAATCTATATTAGCGATAACTTCTTTCTTTAAAACATGTAGCTATAATTAAATTCTATGTTAGTATAAGGATTCCCTGCACTCTGGACTTACTGTGGAAAAAAAAGAATCTGATTATGAAGTTCCTTATTTTATAAAGAAAAACAAATAAATATATGATTATAAATTAATGAGTAAAAGTGTAGGATGAAGGCAGGTTTCTATGTTTTATTTTAGACCATGTAAAATAGGCTTTTAAAATAGAGTCATGGACTAACATTTTACCATGACAATTAATGCTTCTTTCATGGATTTTCTGTGGATCACAGTTCAGTGTTGTTTCACATTAGCTTTTCTATTCATCAATATGATCCATATGAATATGAAGTAAACCGCAGAGTTAAGATAGCAACATTTCACTGAAAAACACATGCTTCCATTTTTGATCATCTTCAAATATACACTAAACTGATTATTTTATTTAAAATTGAAAGATGACCACTATATTCCTTTGTATTTTTTCCATCAAAACTCTTATATGATATTTAGCATGTTTACCATGTTTCTTTAAGGATTTTCTTTTGAAGAAGATATTGATTTAATGTATTTAATGTCTTTAGAATAGATTTTAAAATTTATTTTACATTGGCATCTCACAATAATTAAAGATAATTGAATTTTAGATAAAATGGATTATAGATAAAAAGTCAATTGATCTAAGCACATTGAATTGTAGCTAAAGAAAAGGAGAGAAGCAAAGTAAAGCAAAAGCAGCAAGAAAATAATCAATCATAAAAACCTTCAGTAATAAGTATAAAAATTGCTTACTTCAGATTGCATAGTCTTTTGTCAATAGAGTTCCTGAAGCTCAGGAGATTCAGGATTTTGAAACTATAGGAAGTTCCCTTCCTCTGCACATAGTTAGGATTGCATATTCCTAAATAGAATTTAATCATATTATTTAATGTTACATGACTGTATATGTTTTCAAGAATGGCATTTTAGTATTGGAATATTAATTAGTATGTTTTTTTTCTAGGGAAGTCAGGTGTTACCTTCTTAGTATTTCTTATCTGCAGTATTATGTATAAAGCTGGGGTATCCTAAACTTCTCATATCTTGTTGTCTTTGTCATATATATTGGTGTCATTCTTGTTTCACTTATGTTTAGGCAGTCATGATGGTAAGATATTATGGGTGTAACTTGTGACATTTAGAAAACAGTCTCATATCCAACTCCCTGTTCCTCTGGATCTGAGTTTTAGTTATAGGTGTTGTATATTAGATATATCAGGTCATACTTGATTCTGAAACTCTGCATTTTGATATTTTATTTTTCTATAGTAATCTTCCTCTATTGCAAAGAATTTTTTGAGGGGTGAGGACCATAATTATCCGAAAGTTTAAGGACAAATATCTATAATGAAGTTAAGGATTATGCTGGTTTAGTAAATTGACAGTTATATGGTATACTCAAAAATACATGATTTCATTTTCACCGGATAGAATCAGGAATAGTTTCTTTCTTGTTTAGTTGGTCTAAAATAAAATTAAGGAGCTGTTATTTACCACCAAGCTATGTTTACCACTGCCATACTAATTACTTTTGTGGTTCATAAGCATATTATCTGATTGAGACTATTGGTTTCTTTCTTCTTACAAAAGCTTGAATGATTCCTTCTGGTACCTTTAATTCCAAATCTTAGGGAGATGGCTTTTGTGTCAGTTTTTTCTAGGGAGTTTCTGGACCTTATGTCTGAAGTGAATGATGTCTTCAGAAATGGTGATATGCCTTTCTCCAAAGGGGCATAGGAAGATCCAAGGGTAATAACAACAGCATTTAATACTTTGGGAATCTATAGTATAACTTGATCAATATCACCAAAGAAGGCTTCTTATGACTGGTTTTGAGGATTTTGCTAGACTATCTACAGCTCTTTAATGGTAGATAGAAAACTTAATTTACACTGTATATTTATATTTAGATATTGAATAATGTGTTTTATAGATACTCTAGGTAGACAATGTTACGATTCCTTATTTTTTTTCAGACATCCTTACTTGAGAGGGAAGAATATTGTCAGGCTAAAAGAGACACAACAAGAGAGTAAGCAAAATAAGTGAGATGCCATATAACCACCAGATGAGAAAGACACAAGCCTCCAGGTGGGAATGTAATGGGATGCTGCTTTTTGGTTTCTGACCACTTGGCTAGCTTAGACCTGAAATAATCACTTAGAAACTGTATTAATTAAATCACTGCTTAGTCAATTAGCTCTAGCTTCCTATTGGCTAACTCTTATATTAATTTGACCCATTTCTATTCATTTGTATATCAACAGGTGGCTGTGACTCACCAGGTAAAATTCCCAGCATCTATCCCCTGCAGCTCAATGGCTTCTCTCTGACTCTGTCCTTCTTTTTCCTAGCATTCAGTTTAGCTAGTTCTTTATCCTAGCTAAGTTCTGCCCTGCTATAGATCCAAGCAGTTTATTTATTCATTAATAGTAATCGCAGCATGTAGAGGGAAATCTCACAGCATGAGATATTGCCAGTAAACCACAAGTCTTTTGGTAAAATATAAAAGAATAGAAATGGTTTAACATATAAGAAGTAGCCAATAAGAAGCCTGAGCTAATAGGCCAAGCAGTGTTGTAATAATACAGTTTCTATGTGATTATTTCAGGTCTGTTCAGCTGGGAGAGAGAATAAAACCAGTAAAGAGACAGTTAAAGTAGTATAAAATAGTACAGACAGTCATAGTTAAAGGAGTATAGATAATAAAATAAACATTAAACTTATAGAAAAAGTAAAAGCCACATAAAGATGCATTATATACAGAGAGTCTGGAATATGTATATTATTGTGTTTTCTCTGAATGTTTTGACTGAGAATGAGCTAAGTACAGAGGGATATTTCATTGCATGGGCTGTTAAATTAAACCAATATACATGCTTTAAAGGCATCTTGACATCAAAATTTGGGGTTAATGATTTGTTGCTTTGGAAAAGAGATTCTGCTTTTGTTTCCATAGAGGATGAGAACCTGTGGATTACTTCCAGACTAATGTGGTGTGATGAAACAAAACCACCAGAAAGATCTCTGTGAACAGCCAAACAAACTTCACTCAACAAAGTGAAAAGAACTATGCCAAAGTTCCAAAATATTGCTTATATTTTTATATTTATCATTTAAATGGGGATTTGATATAGAGATGAATAATTTGCATTAATATGATTCTTGGTTTATTGTACAAATTTAAGGGTAATTTTGTTAAATGTATATTTCTGCTCTTGATTAAGGTATTGTGTTTGTTCAGCTCATTTACAAATGTAATATATAATCAAGAAATGCAGTTCAATAGATATTTAATATCTATTACACATAATATAATAGTCAAGTTTATAGTCATGTTAATTAGATTTTCTAGATGTACTGAGATATATTTCATATGGACAGATATTCTACAAACCTTTCAAAGACTAACAGAAGATAGCATTTAAAATATTTTAAAAACTTAGATTTTTATAACAATAAAACACATCTGCTCTTGGCAGCACCAACTACTTCAAGAGTAAGATGGACTTCAAAGACACTCTTTATGGAGTTTTCTAGCCATTTGGGCAATAAAGCACTTTTGCCTGGACATTTTGATGTTATGCTGTATGAAGTGGACATGCCAGACCCACACAAAAATGACTGCTGAACTTGTCTAAAGGTGAGATGGTTCTTCAGAGTTTCTTCTTCATGAGAGGGACTGCCAGTCATTCTGAAGGACACAAAAGAAAGTGACTGACAAACTGCCAATACAGATAGAACTGTCTTTGGTGAATAAGGAAACTGCTCGGGTCTAATAGGGTAGAATATAGTCAGGCTGGAAGAGATATAGTGAAAGGGTAGGTAGAGTCAATAAGATACCATGTAGCTTCCACAGGAGAAAGATGTGAGCCACCAGCTGGGACCTTGCTGGTGAACTACAAGCCTTATGGTGAAATATAAATTATTGGAAATTGGTTAATTTTAGATATAAGAGCTAGTCAAAGAGAAGTGTGTGCTAATAGGGGAAGTAGTATTGTAATAATATAGTTTCTGTGTGATTATTTAAGGTCTGGGTGTCTGTGAAACAAAAAAGCGGCCTCTACCAACACTTACTACTATTTTTGTCTCTTCTTCTTCTTCACTTTTCCTCATTTTTCCTTCCAATTAATACTCCACATATTACCCTTCAAATAATTTCTACTCTGTTAACCCTTCTCTGTTGTTTTTCTGTACCTGTAATCATCCCTATGTACTCTGTTGCTTTATGTTATTACTTCAAGTCATATGCACACATCTAATGATATGGAGCTTTGAACCTCAGATGTAAGAGAGCATGAGAAATTTTCTTTTGGGATCTGAGATACTTCATTCAATATGATCCTTTCTAATTCCATCTATTGTCCTGCAAAGTTCATGATTTTATCTTTTTTTGCAGTTCAATAGTATTTCATTACATATATAGATCACATTTTCTCTATCTATTTGTT
>JAQHUG010000142.1:216440-229127 GCA_028555095.1 Dicrostonyx torquatus
CACATTGTGATTGAATTAAAAACCTATTCCACAAGAAGAAATCCATGGCTTTTAGTAGTAAGTGGACAAATATTTTGGTTGTCTTGGTCCTGTGTGTCAGTGGAAAAGCTTGTACTCTTATTCCACTGAATGGATGGAGTAGTGACCTGCCCTCTAAGGTATTACCTTTGTATATATACTTTAGCACTACTCCAAAACTTCAAGAGAGAAGATTGCTTCTGCATTAAATGGTAGTTAATACATGGGTGCACTACTGGTCAGAATGCAGACAATAGGATACAGGGGTAACACATATTAAAGTGGAGAGCTTATATAAAATTTATTATGTCTAAAGTAGAGGAATCAATTCAGAAGCGGGGATAGACAGGTCATGGATCATTATAGTAAAACAGGGATTCCTAGACATAGCAATAACGTTGAATCCATGTAATCATAGCAGTTGGGACTGTACCCAAAAATAAGATGCACAAATAATCCAAAATAATCCCATTAAGGAGGAAAATGAAGGAAATAAGATAAAGATAGAACTAGAGGGGAAGGAATGAAGATGGGTTTGATCCAAGTATACATTATGTGTATATCATTAGGAAATAAATTATACTTAAAAGAGTTTGTAAATATGTGGGAACAAAATAGTGTGCTATCATCAGTGAATAGAAGAGTTAATTACTCATAGTAAATTAAAACATGTTACATATGGTTGGTTCTACCAAAATAAAAAACAACAACAAAAGAACACAGACTGTAAGGAATTTTCTATCCTAAATTATTGACAACTATAAAATAAAGTAAATAAAATTATCTGAAGATATAATCATGTCTTAAAGTCCTCTGATGTTCAGTTATAGTTTAAGAATTTTTACAACTGAATAATTGTTGGTCTATTAATATGCTTTTGTAGCTCTCTTATAAATGGAATTTTTCACAGTCATCTTTCCTCTATAAGAATTAAAGAAACTTGTTCGCACAAAATGTCCAGGAAATTTATTCTTTATTAGCTTTGAGTAAATGAATAAAAAATAGCAAAAATCCCTCCAATAAGATCCTATAATAATAGAGAAGAGCATTTAAAATTCAACTACCTACGGACTCTAAAAAATAAAAATCAACACATTTAGAAGGCTGTCATACTATGAAATAAAACAACAAAAAAGTTCATTTTTCATTTAATAACTGTTGTTATTTCCCCAATTGTGCCCTAAAGCTAACTAAACTTGTTCTTGTTTTGGTCGCTGGGCATTTAAAACTGCCATGCTTAAAGTAGACTCTGCATCATGTCTGAAAAAGCTAAGATGGGGCAGGGAAGTAACATCTGCATAGAGTAGTATAGTCTAAAACTGCCAAATAAGAAAATTTAATTTTTTGTTAAAAATTTACAGCTTTTGGCTAATGCCTGAATCTCAGAATAGACAGAAAACTATGATGTAAGATTGTGAATCTTTGTCTTTAGAGTCAAACTACATGCTTAGTAAAATAAATAATTTTCTGATAATAATAAAATAATCTATATTATCTATATTATACACAATCCAAAATTGTCATATGAGTTCAGGAAAAATGTGAAACAATAGGAGACACAGGGACAATCAAGTGACGTTCATCTCAAATTGACTAAAATAAGTTTATAAAATTTTGGCAGTAAAACATAAGGTACTTTGTGACATTGAAGATAAATGAAATGATATTGTCCAATATTTACAAAAAAGAAAAGAAAATCTTTAATTAATTCAGTGAAGTGTCGTACAACTCAAAGTTGTAGCATGAAGTTTAAATTGTTCTAAAGATAAAGATATTATATGGAGGGACAAAATGCTTGACTGAGACTGAAGATATTTTCCTGAATAAAGAACAATTCATAGATTTTAGAAATTGTGTTTTCCTAGAAATTCAGAAGCGCAAATCTAAATATTTTATAATCAAATTGTAAAAAAACAAATGACCAAGTTAAAATTGTCAGGAGAGCCTATAAATAAAAGCACCTTAATGATTGTTTTTTCCTAAATAAGTAGCACTGGCAGGCAGGTCTGGAGCCTGCTTTGTATATCAAGGAAGCATCAAACTTGCAGAGAAACACCTGTCATTGCCTCCAAAGTTCTAGGATTAAAGTCATGTGCCAGCACACTATTATTGAATTTGCAGTCTTTAGAAATCTGTAAGAATCAAATAATATAGAGGTAAAGATTTTTGTTTCCATAGGAAAGTAAGTATCCCCATAAAAGCAACAAAATAAAATACAAATTTTATATTCTATTAGATATCTCAAAGAATTAAAGTTTAACGCATATAGATTGCAACATAAAAAGGTGGGTGACTTTGCTGATAGCTGGGCTAAAAGTAAAACAAAGCAGAGCTTGATACCAAAAATTAGGAAAATGAGTAGGAAAAAAATCAAATCCTCATTAATAAGTATTATTAAACCTGGAACATAATATGCTAAGAATTTAAATATATTTCTTTTGAATAACATAAAATTAGAATTATAATGATATATTGATTTAAAATACATTAACATAAGACATATATCAACAAAATTGAATAGGATGGTAGGAATGAGTTGTTACTTTTACTATTTTCAACTTTTGATGAATAGCCTTTGCAATGTAGACATTTGCTTTAATTTTAATATATGCATTTTACTGGAGGTTACTAAAGTTATAAGGATATCCTAAAATAGCAGAAATTTAAATATAATACCAAGAGCATTACTTTTATATAATACAAATTGAAGTAAATTAAAAGTCATATATGCCAAAATATAATTTTCAAATGCATAAAATGTATCTAAAATAGTGTAGGGATCTAAATCAGAAAAGGAAAGTAATCAGATTTAACAAGAAAATAAAAAGATAAATTTCATTAATAATTGTATTAAATAATAATGACATATTATGCTAAGGTTCTTAGATTGAATAGAAAGAGCTAGCTATATGTACTGATTTATTAACAATAATCAATATTGGATCGAACTTTTCTGTGTATCCATGTGAATGGAGCAAAGACTGTATTACAATTTATGAAATAAAATCAAAACCACAAAAGCCAACAAATTCTATATCTTGCTATAAAGCAAAAACATTTTCAAGGTACTGGGGTAAATGAAATATATTGTGTAGTTAAAATATACTTTGGCTTTTTACAATTTTAAATAAATATATTGCTCAGAAGTAGGCATATGATTGCTCTGGAACAGTGGTAGAAGGAGGATGAAACTGTCATGGGCATAAAGAATTTGAGGGAGGAATTAAAGCAATGTTGCTTAATTTGGTTTAAATTTGCAAATATATTCAACCTTTATTTCATTGCTGGATTTTTATAATGGATATGTTTATTTTAGATAAACTGTTGCTCTATAAATTTCATAATTTACTTTTCTTTTTAAAACATATATACTTACATTAGAAAAATTATTGAACCTTATATCTTCTCCATTTCTATCTAAAATGAAACTGAAATTTTTCAATAAAATATAATTAATGTATTTTTAGAATTATAAATCATTATGGAAAATATATTGTGTAATATCATAAACACTATTGAATTAATTGTCTATTTTATCCCATTGCTCTATAACAAAATGCTAAGAAAATTCTTAAAGTATTAAAAAAAATCACAAAACAAGAGAGGTAATCATGATGTATATTAATGCAGCTTTCATAAATGTTAGGGAAATAAGGATAAAATTCAGTTTCAATTTGTTGAAAATTCAGGAAAATATACTACATTGCCATGTAAATAATATAATATGAATAATATAACACATTTTGCATTGTTAAATAATGTTATCTAAAAACATTAAATAATTATATTATTTAAGTAATTAAATTGTCTTTGGAACTGTAAGTGACTCAAATATTAGAAATTTATAACTGAAAAATCCTGATGCAGTAACTGAAATTTTAAACTATAAAGTGTAACGTTAAAGGAGCCATTCAATCATAAAATGTTACAATTTCTTAAGAAAATAGAATTGATTATTTAAACATATATTCTGAGTTTACAACTAGTTTAAGGTGAAGAAAATTCCGCAGGTCAAAGAAAACAATCGAAAAGGGAAGTTGCTGCTGAAACAAAACGCAATGACATGAATCATGATGTCACAGAAAAGCTAGAGCTCCGGAATCTGTGTCAGAAGATGGTGAGTAAATGAATAGGAAGAGTAGTTATGAACGGAACATGAAACAGATACAAGTGAAAAAATATTTCCTTAAATTTTACTGCTTTTTTATTGATTTTATTGAGCTCTACATTTTTCTGTGCTAGCCTCCCTGCCTTCAACGATCTCCCATGGTCTCCATGCTCCCATTTTACTCACGAGATCATATCTTTCTCTGCTTCCCAAGTGTGTCTCTCTTACGGTCTTTTTTGTTGTCTGGGTTCACTGGGATTGTGAGTCGTTGGCTGGTTTTTCTTTGCTTTATGCCTAAAAGTCACTTTTGAGTGAGTGCATATGATAATTGTCTTTCTGGGTCTGGGTTACCTCACTTATTATGGTGTTTTCTAGATCCATCCATTTGCTTGAAAATTTCAAGATTTCGTATTTTTTTTCTGCTTTGTAGTACTCCATTGTGTAAATGTACCACATTTTTCTTATCCATTCCTTGGCTGAGGGGCATATAGATTGTTTCCATGTTCTGGCTGTAACAAACAATTCTGAATTCCATCTTACACCTGTAAGAATGGCCAAAATCAAAAACACTGATGACAACTTATGCTGGAGAGGATGAGGGGTAAAGGGAACACTTCTGCATTGCTGGTGGGAGTGCAAGCTGATACATCCCCTTTGGATATCAGTGTGGCGATATCTCAGAAAATTAGGAAACAACTTTCTCAAGACCCAGCAATACCACTTTGGGGTATAAATCCAAAGGATGCTCAATCATACCGCAAGGAAATTTGCTCAGATATGTTCATAGCAGCATTATTTGTTATAGGCAGAACCTGGATATTTTATTGCTTTTTAAACAATAGCAATTCTTTCTTTACATTCTTGGGCTATCAGAATTCAGTTATCTAAGTAAAATGTATCTATGAGGGCTACTTGCTTATTTATATCATTGAGTTTCATGACCTCCTAGATCACAAAATCTCTTGGATTGAAAGCATCAAAAGACTCATCTTTTTCTTCTCTTCTCCAACTCAGGCCTCATAGCAACTTTTATTTTCTGAAATGAATGCTTACATTACCAAAATATACACAGAATCTTGAATCCAATTTTCTGACTCTGTTCATTTAGAAGGTTGACAGTTTCTTACAAGCCCCATAATGGTTCCCTCATTTAAGATATCTCTTTCCTTACTCTCTCTCTATGTTTTTCCCCCATCTCAGCCATCCTGTTCCCTCTTGTTCTCTTCCCCCCTTTCTTTTTTTCCTTCCCTTCCCATTCTGCCATCCCTTCTCCATCCTCCCCACACTGCCAATTTTCTCAGAAGATATTGTCTATTTCCCTTTCCCAGGGATCTATGTATGTCTTTTTTAGGGAAAAACCAGGAATGTGCAAGGATGACTCCTGCTAAAATCCTAAGTAATAATGGAGTAGATACCTGAACTAATCTTCCCCGGTTATCAGATTGATGGCTACCTTAAATGTCATCATAGAACCTTCCTCCAGCAATTGACAGAAACAGATTAGAGATGCACAGCTAAGAACTGGGTTCAGCTCCCAGAATTCAGTCAAACAGAGGTTGAGATGTAAAGCGGTAAAGACCATGATGGAGATACCCACAGAAATAGCTGTCATGAGCTATTCACTTTAGAGGGACACCTTGCTCAGCCTAGAGTGTGTGTGTGGGGGGATTGGTCCTGCCTCAAAATGATGTGGCAGACTTTGTTGACTCCCCATAGGAAGCATTACCCTGTCTAAATAATAGATGAGAGGTGGGAGAAGCAGGAGGAGGGAAGGGAGTGGTAACTGGGATTGGTGTGTAAAATGAGAAAAGATTGTTTTGAAATAAAAAAGAGCTTTAAAAAATGAAACGGATGGTTTCCTTGTCAGTATCACAACCATAAACAGTAACACTCTGAAAGGTTTTCTTAACCCAATAATCATTATGCATATAATCATTATGTAATTATTTATTATGCTTTATAAATTAAATATTTTATAAAGTAGAACAATTCAATAGAGTCTTATTAAAGGAATACTGTGAAAAATATATCATAGAAAAAAGATTGGTATATAGAAAGTGTGTTGAGCAAATAAATTATCAGATTAAAAATTACCAGCAAATCTGAAGAGTACATGTTGGTTGACAATGCCCTCATGTGATTTATTGATAAAATAGATAATCTCCAGTGTTTTTTTATAAAACATCATAAATAATACATTTCACAAATGGATTTTACATGTTACTAAAGTCAAATATCACTCATTCCATTCCATCCAATTACATGTAGTTTTTTTCATCACATAAATTCTGATGCAAATTATATTTTCAATTTCTGAGTATGGAAAATAATAAATTTATAGTAAAGTAACTAAATATACAAGGAAGATACCTGTGGTGATGGAAACTTCTGATAAGTGAGACTGCAACAGTGAAAAGACAAGAACAAATCATATATTGTTGAATTGCCTGTGCTTCTGGTACTAAAACAAATGACTAAGTTATAATTGACAACCATTTTAGCAAACTTTTTGTTTGTATGAGATCAACTCACACACTACCCATAAGTTTATTGCTTTAATTGCCTGTTCTAGGACTTGTTAGTTCAATCTTTTCTTGTGAATTGTTCAGTTCAGTACATCACAGATGTATCAGCAGTCATGTCAATCCTAGGTGAAGGGCTGTGCTAATAATGCAAGTAATTGTATGTAAGAATCTTTTCAGGAAAAGAAAAATAGAAAAAAAGGAATACATCCAAGAGAAAGTGATGTTTTCTTTATCTCACCAGACAAAACACTGAGAGAAGTACCCAGGACTAGAGAAATCTTGAAGTTTGGGTCACTGTCAAGGATTCTCAAGCCAAAGGTTTTGCCCTCCACTTTTAGGTACTGTGGAATAGGGAAGTAGAAAAACAGGAGAGTGAAACAGGAAAGCCAAGGGTTAAAATGAACTGTCAAAGACCTGAGTTAAAGCATCTGAGTAAGACTTTCAGGTGCATTTCACAGATAACCCCAATGAAAGGCCAACATGCTAAGCATCACCAGGTGGAGGGAAAAAATTCTTGGCTGAAATTATATTGAAAGCTAAATTTCACTGCTTCAATACCAAGGGAGCTTTGGCCAAAGGGTCCTGTTCATGAAGCCTCTGCTGCTAGCTGTGTCTAGGCAGTGAAGTCACACTCAAGTGTACAATGAAGAACAGGGTTCTTCAAGCAGTATTGAGAAGAAACAGCAAATCAATACCATTCTTTTAAATTATTTTATTTAACTAATACATAACTCCATGAAGTAGTGTCCAACATTAATTCTTTTAAAAAAATTTATGAGGCTTCTCATCTTAAAACCACCAGATTTTTCTTAGTCAGGACCTTTATTTTACAATGATATAAATAAGAGTGAAAAAATGTAAGGAAAATTTCACATTCACTAGACATTATTCAAATAGTAATTTGATCATCTTAGAATCTAGCACTGTGCTTACAGACATTTCTTTTTGTACGAAACCAAAAAGGAACAAACAGAGTCAAATGACCACAATCTCACACATTTTTCATCTTCTTTGAGTGCACCCTCACTTCGTTTCTGAGAACAGCTCCTTGAGTCATTTCGGCCAATATGGTATTAAATAATGTAACATGAAAGAAGTTGTACGATCTTACACTGAGCACAGTAAAGAGAACCGAGATCAAAAACAGAACAGTCTTAGTTGACAGTTTTGCAAAATATGAACCATGAATGCGTTTTTTTTTTTCAGACCAATAAATTTTGGGGATGGTTAATGACAAAATTAAGGCACTGTACAATCGCAAACAGTACTGGTATTTAAACTGAATATTCTGAAGCTTTATGGTAGGCATAGAGTTACCTTTAGGATAGATCAAACTGTTATTTTTATCCAAGGTTCAAAAGCTAATGATATTAAAATAGATGAAAGCAAATATCACCACATGTTCTTTGCCATAAATCAAATATAATTGAACATTGAAAGTAATGTAATGAGAGGGTTTTATGTCCGTCCAGATATAGTGAAATTTTCTGTCTTTTCTTGGAGTAAATCATTTTTTTTCAGAAGGTTCTCTCTGGAGAGTGTATGTAGAATCCTACCATGGCTTAATGATGAACCAGAGATGAAAAGTCATTGGTATACTGTGCCCTGTTTGGAATACTCTTTTTTTTTTTTGATGTGATGACCTCATTATTGTTTCTTCCATTACCTCTCTCTCTGCAGAACACTTGATTTAAAATGGTGTGCTTTTGTCACTTTTTTCTAACATGAATCAATTTTGTTTCTACCAAAATAGTCACTCACTAGGACATTATAGAAGAAGAAGAGAGTTGAGTGCAAGTTTGTTAGTGAGTTAAGATGCACAGAGGTTGTACAGTGAAATACATAAAGCAAGTTTCTTTAAAACTTACATATTACATTACAGAAAGCAGAGGGCATCAATGCATAAGAACAAACAAAGTCAAGAAGAACATTCTGGGAATTAAATTCATCGCACAGGGGTGAGATTGCTATTATTTAAATTTTAACGTATTTTTAATTGAAAGAGAATTATGTCATATTGACCCCCTCTTTTCATACCTTAGCTCCTCTGAGTTGATATTTCTTGAAATTAGCCAGGCTCCTTACTTTGAAGTTGATAGCCTCTTTCCTTGATTGTTATTATAAATCTATGAATGCATTATAAATTAAGTATATGTATGCACACAAAACAAATATATTTTTACAACCTGGAGAGTTAAATTTTGTTGGTAGCTTGTATATGGTTTCAAGACTGACCACTGTGCTGGTCATTGAGTTAAAAGCTTGAATATGGGAAAATCTAATTTTTAATTTTTTAAATTTTAATTTTTTTCTTAACAGTTATTAGTTTTCTAGTTCTTTTCCTAGGGTTGAGACCCTGATAACTATTTTCCCATCCACATTAGAATATGATTCGATAATGCCGTTTCTTCTAGTGTTCTTTATGTTACTTGTAGAAGTTTGAAAGAAAATGACACCCAAAGGAAATGGTACTACAAGGAAGTAAGGCCTTGATGAAGTAGCTGTGGCCTTGTTGGAAGAAGTGTGTTCCTGTAGAAGCAGGCTTTGAAATCTCATATATGCTGGATCCATGCCCAGTGAGAAAGATCACTTCCCATTGCCTGTAAATCAAGATGTAGGACACTCAAATATTTCTCCAGCACCATGTTTGACCTCACGCCACCATCTCACACCATGATTATAATGGACTAAACTTCTGAAAATGAAAGCTATCTAATTAAATGTTTTCCTCTATAAGAGTTGCTATGGTTGTGGTGTGTCTTCATAACAATAGAAACCCTAAGACTCTGCCCTTTCTAGTAAAGACTGTTTCAAGGTATATTTTATAAAGATATGCCTCTTACAATATTTCTTCTCTATTCTTCCACTGTGGATTCTGAGCCATAAAAATGGGAATTGTAACGTTGGAAACTTTTATTAGAGTCTAGGCCATCTCCCAGAGGGTTGTCACTGGTACATTTAAGGCAGGTACCACCTGGAAGAACATTGATACCATGGAGGGTTTCTTTGGCAATTCTGAGTTATCTGTGTAGAGAGGGTATGAAAGGTTCTAAGTTCATTCAAGTAATTTCTCTCCACTTCCTACTTAAGAGGTGGAGCATCAAGTATCTGTGGTATGAAAAAAAGACATCTGATTAAAGATTGGGCCACATTAAGAAACTTAGAGGAATAATATGTGATAACTGTCATTGACAAAATCCTCTTTATGATATTAAAAATTGATCTTAATCTTGATTTAAAACAAAACCCAGGACAGCAAAAAACTGTCAAAATTAATTATTGCCCTTATTGATCAACATTACTTCACTCTTAAAAATAAAATATTTTCCAACTTAGTGTGAAAAATAGTCTATTTTATGAAGTAACCTCTTGTGCCAGACTGTTTTATTCTGGTGTAAACTACAAATACCCAAATAACATATAGAAAATACTTATATATGATAACAAAACACAGTTGCTTGTACATCATTTTGTGACTTAAAGATTAGTTTAAATTAAGACTTAATAATTTATTAAGAATCTTCACAACAAAATGATTTTTCCCCCTGGATTAATATGCAATAGTCTTAGATGAATTTTTATTTGAAGTCAATAGGACTTAGTATCTCAAAACTGATCTTGTTATATTTCTGTATAGTCAAGTTTAAGAAATATTCATCAATATTAGTGCAAAAATAATTTAGGAACTGTATTTGTTGTGATAACATGTGATCATTGATGATTGATACCTCTCTGTTACACAAGTTGGCATAATTTTGTGTTTTGCTGTTGCTTGACTAGCTATAGTGTATTTTATAAAAAATTACTTGATATAAAGCAACACTACAGTCATTGGTTAGCAATTGTTCTTTGTATTTTAGGTATTTCTCTTACTGAATAATTGAGGATATCCTCACAAATAAATATTTTATGGTTTGATAAAAAAGTAAAAGTATGTTGATGCCTATTAACTTTTTTTCTGCATCAATCATTCCTTTACCTTTGTTCATATCATGTCACACTTTGGACAGGAGGCAGTCTGTAACACATCAAATGTAAACATTAGCATCTGAGCTCAGAAAACTGTCAGCCATGCACTAAAATCTAAGTGTTAATTATACATCTTTAACTCCAGGACAGTGGTGATAAAAACAACCATATTACTGAAGATCATTGACCAAGATGCATGACCAAATTAATCAGCTTCAGATTCAGTGAAAGGTGTGTTTACACATAATAAATGGGTTGAGAAATAGAGGAATGATACCAGACACAAGCCTGGTCTTCTAGATCTTATACAATTTTTTTCCTAAAAATGAGGAAATGAAAGTGGAACTTATGGATTATATACAGTCTGTCTAAAATAAACTACCTAGATAAAGTCTACCATTGTCTAATCCTATTATCCAGTTTCTAATTGTCCAATATGTTAATAACAGAAGATATTATGTATACGTAAGTAAATTTTAAAATATTTATATTAATTCTGCTAATATCACCCAATAAATTTTGATCATACTCACCCTCAATGCCTCTACGTTCCTGCATGTCCAATGTTGTGTCTTTCTTTTTTCTGTTTTTATGCAATAACCTTTCAACTTTAGTTTTGCTGTTCATATACTCTTGGGTGTGGGGCCATCACAGGTCTACTTCAAACTACTTAACAGGAGACTTCTGTTTTTGTTGGGAGTTGTGCAGCCTAGATTTGGACCTATGAGTGTTTTTCTAATGGCTTTCCAGATGAATCAAAGCCCGTGGGGACTGTCTTACTCCGTAAGTGAATTTTGGGACAGTACAGAGTATTTCTGGTACCACATGGCCTGCATGCTCTTTCTATCTCATAATACTGATGTTTTTCTTGATGGTTTTACTGTTATTTTGTCAATTATGCATGAAACAGATATGCATATTTTATTCCTGGAAACCCCATTTTTTTCTAAATTATTTTCGCCTAAAATTCTTTCGGAGCTAATGTTTCTTAGGTTCTGATTTGGGGATGCCAGCTCTCACTTCAAATGTAAAAGTTGGAAAAATTATTTGACATATTTGTTTTTTGTCAGCAGTTAACATTGGATGATGGAGAAAACTTGTTAGTTGGTATGGAAAAACTGGCTTGTTTTTGAAATGTAAACAGTCTCCTTGAGACTGGCCACTTGTGTGAAACTAATTCTGTTGTCAGAGAGTACATTACTTTGTACCTGTGCTCATTCCTGTCTCAGGACCTGAACTCAAATCTGTAGTGGGATGATGGCATGTTATATTTCCCAATGCCCAATCCACCAATCTCATCCCTAGCTCTGTAGAACAGAATGCAAAATGGAGTCTTCCCCTCACTTGCCCCCACTACACTCTGCCCATATCTCCTGTAGATACTGCAGATCATTCTCCCCTTTGCTTGTTTCTAACCCCCAACTACGTCAGGCACCCATTGCTAAGGCACAGGACATAACTTCCAGGAAAGCTGGTAGGATCACTGAAGAAATTCTATTCCTCCTGTGCCCCAATTGATCCAATCTTCCAGTTACATCCACAGCTTTGCAATAGATTACTACCTATAGCCTCTGCCCCCACCTCCCACCCCATATATTTCCAGTAGTTCACATAGACCATTCCCTATTTCATTGATTACTTTGTCCCAGCCCTAAACTCTAAAAGGCACTCATTGTTAACAAACAGATCTCTCTAGGAAGCAGGTAGGCTATCTGTGAATATTCTTCTACCCCTCCATTCCAATAGATATCACCCCAGTCTCATCCTCAGTGATAGCTAGATAAGACCCTCTAGGGTAACATATATTGACCATCTCCTCTCTTTCCAAGGTCACAAAATAAGTAGATACTAATTGAACACTCTGCTGTCCTCCTTTCCGTGAAGCCCTTCAGATATCTAGACTATTTCCATTCCTATATATCAGCTCCAAAAAGACAAAAACATATTTTAATCTTGAACCTTCATTGGCTACACTATCATGTGCAAAGAATTTTCCTACCAGAAAACACACAACCATCAGACTCTGAGAATCCAAAAGGAAAGATAAAAGAAAGAACACAACACCTA
>JAQHUG010000142.1:241385-255805 GCA_028555095.1 Dicrostonyx torquatus
CTGCCCATCTCTTTCCTCTCTGGGAAAATCAACTGCTCCTTGATAGGGGTCACTTGCAGTCTGGATGGCTCTGCAGGTACTCTCTTGGGGATCAGCAGGCTCTGGATAAGTTGGCTTGCAGGTGGTACAGATGGAACAGCATGCGTTGTCTCTATGGCTCGGCAGGCACTGACTGAATCTTCTTGAAGGCGGTCCAGATGGCTCAGTGGGCATTGGTCAAATTGGTCCTCTGTCTCTGCAGGCACTGGTTAAGTGGCTGAGCCAAAAGGGTAGCTGGTCTGGGTGACTCAGCAGGCTCTGGGAAAATCTGCTTGTAGGCGGACAGGGTGACTCAGCAGGTGCTGGGTAATTCTGCTTGTAGGTGGACCAAGTGACTCAGCAGGCACTGGGTAAATCAGCTTGTAGGCTGAGCCAAAAGGGCGGGGTTGGAAGAGGCAGCCCGCTCTGCTGAACAAAGGCGATCTTGTACCCTAGGCCTCTCTCCTCACCTCTCTCCTCGCCTCTCTCCCAGAACCTAGCCCGCTGAAGGAAGGGGTTGCTTTGGGGAAAGTCAAGTTGAATAAGGAAAAGAGCCGGTTGAGTGGAATAGCCTTCCTTGGGGCCAGGAGGCCTCAGGGATCGGGGTGCCACCAGAGCACTCCCCAGGTCCCTGACTGGCCAGGCTGGAAGGAACTTACCCGACCTGGCAATGTGTTTTTTACAAACAACTTTTGCTATTTTTTATACCAGTCCCATTAATTCAGAATTCAGTCTCCTCCAGTCTCGTCTCTTCCTTCTGTAAAAGTACCTTGATTCTTTTATTTCCATGTCTAGTGCTCAATCTCTGCCACTGCACCCCAAAGATTAGGTTGATTTTCTTGTACTAAAGTGACTTCAAATTATGCACTCCAATCTACAGACACAGAGCTAGGTTTACATGTAATTGAGAACAGACAGGATGTAACTTTCTACATCTGTGTTACTTTACTCAAGATAATGTCTGAAAATTCCATGACTCTGGGTTTTCTTTAGAGCTGAATAGAATTCTGCTGTGTATATGTACTGTATTTTTCACTATCCTTTCATCTGCTGATGGCCAAATAAGTTGATTGCATTTACCAGGTATTCAAAGGCCTTATAATTGACATGTATGCAACCATAATATTCCTTTCTCTACTCCTTATACTTTGAGTTTAAAGGCATGGATTATGTGTTGTTGTGACCAAATTCAGTATTCTACATGCTAGACAGGTACTCCTCAGTACTAACTCAGCTACATTGCCATCACCAAATCTGTATTCTTATATGTACTCACAAATTTTTTGGTTATCAATATATTCAAAAACCCTGTATTCATACTCATCTATCTATAATCTCATCTATTTTCAACATTTAGTTCCTATATGTCCTACATATTCAAATAACGATAAGGCTTTCCTTTCCATAACTGCAAGCTTATTAATAAAGTAAATAAATTGGTCAACTCATTAAGTGTGTATGCAAGCAAATATCAAAGAATATGTCATAAACTCTATGTAATTAGTAAAAGTTTATACCAACCATGAATATTGTCTTACTAAGGCCACTTTATTTCATATAGCATTTATCTCCTTGTGATGCAAGGAGATTGCTATTTTTTAGCTCTCAACTTTTTTTTTTATAATTCAGAGTCTATGATGCTTTTCCATCTTCAGATATTTATCTCCCCTGTAACTTTTGTAGAAAATAACTCCTCATTCACTTCACATTTTATGTCTTGCATTTAATTATACTACTCACTACACTGGAAAGATTTCTAGTGAATTTAGTTATAATCTCATGAAGAATTCATCTACTACACACCTTGCCATTCAGAACCAAATATTCTATACTTTACTTGGTATAACAAGAACATTTTATAATCATGCATTTTAATTTATTATCATAAGTTATGAGACCCCTTTTCTGTATTATAGTTTAAAGAATTCATGCAGATATTCTTCTCTAAATGTATCCATTACTGATTTTCTCTTGTATATCTCCCCTGTTCCCATTATTCTTTCCTTTGCTCCCTTAAGGGGTTTTTGCAACTCTGTAATATGCAGTGTAATTTACTAAACCATCTGAAAATACAACCATGAAAAAATTATTTACATTTGGATCATATATAATATATAAACAAACTTTTCTATTTGTTTTAAATAAAATATTTTCATATTGTCAAAGAGTTCTCTTAAAACAATCCTGGAGCCACATCTTTGCAAATATATTGCAATTCTAGAATATACTTGGAAATAATGGTTACTCCTACTAGGTTTCTCAAAGATTATGTGCTATAATAATTTTTTTAAAATTAAGTTCATAGTATATTTATTGTTTTATGATTTTTGTTTTCTTGCTCTACAAGTATATGCATCATAGTATCTTTTCCAACATACGAAATGCTTTATTTCTTAATGAAATTCAGTGTATGATTTTGGTAATCTTTTGTTTTTATTTCAAGTCTATCTGATTACAAAACAAGAATTAATTTAAGGGAGTTTATGTAGCCAACAGGAAAAGATGTGTCTTACATGAACTTCTGACTACTGAGAATCTATTACTTTATAGTCCTTTTGGCATATTCAGACGACATAGCTACCAGATTTTGTTCAGCTAATGTTACAGAAAATTTATGCTATAAGACGTATGTGTTTTCAAAGACATTCAAATATGTTGCAGAAATATATATTCATGCTGAGCTATATATATATTTGTATAAATGGTAGATAGATGATGATGATGATGATGATATAGATAGATAATAGATATATGATTGGTAGATAAATAGATCCATAGATATACAAACTGACATTCAGATCATATGTTTGTAGAAAATATTCAAGGACATATGATAAGTTGATGACAACAACAATTAAAATGGTTTGTGAAGATTTGCTGTTTCATTATCTGAACTTTTCATGGAGGTTATTGTTAGATAGAGTTATTGTTAGATAGTGTAGCAAATGGTATATCAAATGCTAAAATTCATTTAAATTCAATGTTCTTCCTTTATTCTTTTGTTATACTTTCTAAGGAATTTTTAGTAACTGAAACCATAGTTAGTGTTGAGTGTTTCATATAATATGTAAATTAAAGCTTAATTTGTAAATTTGGCAAAGGTACAATTTGCACAAAAAAATAAAGCTAATAATAGGACACAAAGTATGTGTTTTCTGGATTTATTTAAATCTTATGATTACATTTTAGAATTTTCACTTAATATTTTTGGCCATATGCAATAAAACAGTGGCTAAGCGGATTTGTATGCTTAAGGCCATACATATTTGAGTTGAACATTTCTCAGTTTCATCATGTTGCAGTAAGATATCTAAGGAGAAAGGATGAGAACTGTTCTCCAGTGTAAGTAATGGATTTGATTAAATAGACAGTCTCCAAATGGCTCTTTCAGTAATGCTCATTTAATGTTGCAATACAGATAATGGCAGATCCTAACTACACAACCCAAGCCAATTTGTTAGAACTTATTGAGGCCAAAACACTAGGGAATAAAGACACTCTTTGATTATATAATATGGAAATCATCAAGTCAGTCGAGCTGTGACTTAGCTCAACTATTAAATAATAAGATTTGATAAGGTCAGTTCCTTTATGGATTGATGTGTGTTACTGAGAAATCAATAGTAAAAGAATTATTGAGTGAGTTAATGAGTAATCAATGATGTTAGTCATGATAACGAACCTTAGGTAGAGCTGTGAGTGAGACTGGAAAAGGTCCAGACACACATAATTAACATTGTACAGTTGCAGCCTAATTTGATCAAAATCTTAACTAACACTCCTGGATAGCAGCTACCACTCAGTTAATCACTTAAAACATTTGATATTACAGAGTATTTATAGTAATTATAGAACTATTAAACTAAAGACCAAATATAATTCTAAGATTTGCAAACACATACATAAAATGTGTTCTTTAGTTTCCTTTTTAAATTGTTAAAAGAACTCTGCTTCTCTTATGTGGGTCATAGTTTATTACATTTACTTCAGCCAACTACTATTTTGTTAAGAAAGTCTGAAAACATTGAATTTGTTTTTATAACAAAATTTTATTCTATTGCCATCAATTTTATATAAAAATTTAAAATCAATTTAATGGGCCAAAACATCAGCTTCTCAGATCCCCATGTCAATTCTGAAGGACAGTCTTCCTGATTTTGAAGGACATCACTTTGCTAATATGATTACGTTTAAGATATATTATAAATATCAAAAAATAAACTTAAAATAAAAGTTTAACTAGAGTATGTATCAAAAATTTTAGTAATAGACTTAACAGGCCTAAAACTTTTGAATGAAACTTTGGTTTAAAAAAATTAAAATGTTGAAGTAGCTAAGTTAAATGTTTGTAAAAGCATCAACATATTTGAAATTACAGGAATTTTCTTACCAGACATAACAGTGAATTTTATCATAAAATAATTAGAGACATTTGGCAATTGAATTATCAAAGGTAATGTAATATTACTGGTTGCTCAATTAACCCAGAGCAAAACAAGCAAATAAATAAGAAGAAAGAGATGATCCCCTATAGAAATCTCAGTTCTTACCATATCAAGTTGAGATTTCTTTAATTTTAGATTAAATAAATTGACTAATTCATTCTTTTTTAAACGATTTATTTATTTATTATATATACATCATTCCTTCCATGTATTCTTAAAAATACAGAGATTACATCTGAATTACTGTGAAAACCCTACTCACATAGGGTGAAGATTTATGCACATGTAATTTATGTAGAAGGAGAAAAGACATCATCTCATTAATGAAGACTTATTGACTGAGGGCCTAATCCTTGCAATTTATATGACTTCTTGTGTTCATTTCATTATTCACAATTTTGATATTTATTGCTCAGTGTGTTAAGTTGAAACAGTGTTTCAACTTGGAACTAGAAAAGAAAACTTATAGTTTGCTTGCTTCTCTATAACTAGAGTGTTGTCTCTGTACCTACAATGACTTACCATTTCTCAAACTTCTATACATCAATTAGTTTCTGGTCCTCGTTTCACATCATGTTATCCATTTTTACATTCCTTCCTCACTTTGCTATTTACATATGAGTGCAACCAAAAATCGTTTCACATCATGTTATCCATTTTTACATTCCTTCCTCACTTTGCTATTTACATATGAGTGCAACCAAAAATTATGTTATCAACCAAAAAATATTAATATGTAAACATTTGAAATAAATCACTGCATCTTAACCTAAATGAAAGGAGCACAGTTAAAAAGTAAATGCACACAGAATCCACAGAAACTACACAAATAAAGGGGAACTAAAGAATAAACTCTTGAATGACAGTAGATAATTGATCAAAACAGATATTTCAAAGAGACTAGATTCAAAGGGAAATGATAAGACCCCATTGGGAACTCTGAAATATAGACAAGATTATTATCAGTAGGAGGTTCTTATATTTTAAAGACATACACAGAAAACTCAATCAAATTAATGATTCACTTTAAGCCAAAGAAAGGGATATCAAACAAATTTTAGATATAGCAATAACTATAGAATAGGAAAAAAATTTACAAAGGACAGACTTAGAGAAAAATATGTAGGATCAATCAAATGAAGATTAATTATTTGAAAAGTCAAAAACTACTGACAAAATTTTAGCCAAATTGATCATTTGAATAAAGAAATAAAAACATATAAATAAAACTAGAGGTAAAGTTAAGCAATTATCACAGTGCAGTGAACTACAACAGGACATTAAGGAGTATTTCAAAAACTTATAATGCCCAAGCATGGAAAACTTTAATAAGTGAAAAACTCTTACCTAGAAATGACCTTGATGTGGCATTTCCCTCTGAATGCTGTGGTTACCATTGATAAAAAAAGAAACTGCTTTAAGCCTATAGCAGAGTTATAGGGGAACAGAGCTAGGAAAACTAAATAAATGCTAGGAGAAAAAAAGGAAGTCAGAGAGAAGCCATGGAACAGCTGAAGATAGACACTGGGAACTTTACCCTGTAAGCCATAGCCATTTGGCAATATACAGATTAATAGAAATGGGTTAAATTAATGCAAGAGTTAGCCAATAAGAAGCTAGAGCTAATGGGACAAACAGTGAATTAATTAACACAATTTTTGTGTGTTTATTTCAGGGCTAAGTGGCTGGGAACGAACAAGTGGCCTCCTCATACATATTGCCATGACAACATGGGTAACTACATCCACAAAAATAAACCGACAAAGCTTAAAAAGGATTCCTAGAGAGGCAGGGAGGGGATCAGAGGAAAGTGTAGAGCTCAATAAAAATCAATTTAAAAAAAGTAATCCTAGACACAAAAGAACAAAGTTAAGCATGGTTTGGTAGTGGCATTTTGTTGGGTGTGCTGTTCGCTAGAAGTAAGCAGAGGCATGGCTTTTTTAAGAGAGATTTTCTTGATTCAGCTGTTGCAGAAAAAAAACAAAAAAACATGGTAAAAAAAATGTAGCTTCCTGATTAGCCGCCAAAGCGAATGCTAAGGAGCATTTGAATAACATTTGTGGGCCCAGGTGTTTGTGTGCCCACTCAGGGTTGGAAGGAAAGGAGTTGAGACCATGCCCATGGCTCAGAGTTCCCTGCCTGGGTAGGTGGTGGGATCAGGCCTACTAGGCTTGCACAGGCAGGAGAGCATGGCGGAGTCCCATCACCATACCCAGAGACATTTCCAGGCTACACAGTGCTCTGCATGGCAGATTTAGCTATTACTCGGATAGAAAAAGTTTATGTGCTGCACACTCATTTTCAGAGTTAAGGTGCTGAGCATGGCTCCTACCTGGGGCCCCAAAGCTGGCAGTAATGGTACATCCACCATTTTAAAAGTGGAGAGAGGCAGAGCCAGCATCCAGAGCAGCTGCAACAAGACTGCCTACCATTTTAAAAGCTCTTTAAGACAGTGAAGAATTACAGATAATGCAATAAGGACTGATTCAGAAATGTAAAAACTCTAAATGGGTCATAGTGGCTTACTTTTCTTTACTTCTTTTATTATTGATATTTTTTATTTTATAGGGGATTCCAGTTAAGGGATTGTATGAATCTCAGAAAAGAATTTGAACTTTAGACTTTTAAAAATTATTGAGACTGTCATAGACTATGGGGAGTTTTGAAGGCTGATTAAATGCATTTTTAATGAATATAAAATTTTAATGAATATAAAAACTTGCATGTCCCACAATGATGATAATGGACTGAATCACTGAACTGTAAGTCACTGAATTAAAGGGTTTCCTTCATAAGAGTTACTGTAGTCTTGGTGTCTATTTTCAGAAATAGGAACACTAAGACACATTCTATCAGATACTGATGAAAGCTGATAGAAAATTTCAGCAAATTTCAAGAATAAAAAATAAAGATGAAAAACTCAATAGTATTTCAATAACAAAGCAAATATCATAAAATAGCCCTTTAACAAAAATATTCCAAGAAATCTAGGAAATAAAAATATTTAAAAAGTTAAAGATCTCTACAAAGAAAAATATTAAGACTAAAATTAATAATTAAAGAGAAGACTTGACGTATGACTTTCCATATTCATCTTTTTTATATTTGGAGTTGTGAAAATGATTCTATTATAAAAATTGGTCAAGAGACTGTAGACAACCCAGTTGTAATTCCAATCACAGTCTTTAAAGAACTATAAAATCATGCCAAATTCATATGTAAATATAAGACATTAAAATAGAAAAACTAAGCAGAATGAAAAACCTGTGCATAATTACTATATCTGATCATAATCACACACAAATTTCCCATGCCATAGTGACAAACACAAAATGTTATAGGTGTAAAGAGAGACAAGTGAGACAATGACAAATATTAGAGGACCAAGAAATAATTCTTCATGTCATTTCAACATCCATACAGGTTTTGATTTAAGAACCAACACTGGAAAAAGATAACTTTGTAAAGATGGACACAAGAAAAAATACCTATCAGAAGTTCATTCTACTTAGCTAAAGTCAAAGATTTTTCCTTATCAATGTGAACTTTATGAGACTTCTTTTAAAACTGCAGTATAATATAGTCAAGATATATAATTGAACAGTAAACGAACTTTAGAAATTCACAAAAGTCTCTGTGCAAGAAACTCTAGAGATGCAACTTAAATTGTTGGCCTTCTAAGATATTAAGTGTAATGTTAAAATGACGATTATACTAAAATAAAAACAACATGTGTGACATAAAAAAAAAAACTCTTGACAAAGTAGTTTTAAAATGTCCTGTCAACTAAATTAATTCTTAAAGCCATATGATTTAGGTCATTTATTGTAGATCCATTATGGTTATGTAAACCAAACATAATTACTAGAAACATTTTGAAACTTAGCTAAAAATATAGAAAACTTTTGATGATTCAGCTTTCATTGCAGAAAATTTTATATTTTAAATTAAAATATTCAGAATGAAAGATGCAAAATGCATCACACAATAATAAGTTTTGTATTTTTTTTGTCAGCAGACAAGTAATATAGTAATTACATTATAAAATTCATGCTCTAAATCAGACATAATAATTTATAATTTTTTCCATTAGTTGTGGAAGAACTCCTTTTCTTTGCATTGTGCCTGTAATTCTTCACTGTTAGTGTAACACAGAAGAAGGTATATCCTGCGCCTGATTTAGTTTTCTCTAAAATTAGCTCATATCCAGCGAACACTTTAAAAAGTAGCTGATTATATACAAACACTTCTGAACAAGGAAATGTTTGCTTTTATATTTACAAAATATGTGAGAAATGAGAAATTTTACAAGTGTTAAATGAACACATTATCATTGGCATCAATCATTCCTAAAACTTAGAATATATATAATACAGTAGCACTATAATATAACTTATAATGAACGAATGTGTATAGAAAAATAAAGACATACTTTTTTTGGTTATATTTCTTTACATGCTCATCCATGTTAGGGCTTGTTACTCAAATGAAACGATACTTTAGAAGAATTTAGAAATATTTCAGATGATGAAAAATTTATGTGAAGAAATTGAAGTAAATATTGAATATTGCAAGTAAATGAATATTTTTTGTTAAAAAATATTAATGAATATTATAAGATTAGCCTCAAAGTTTGAGTTTTGTTTTGACAAAATTTTACTATTACAAAATAAAGTTTTATTCTGCTTGTCTTTAAAGTTAATTTATAAAATAATATAAATTTCTCCTGATATAAAATTATCAAATAATCAGGATATGCATTTATAAAAAAATCTGTTTTCTCTTAGAAAATAGAGATGAATAAATGCTTATCTTCATTTACACCATATTTTCTATTTTTGTTGCAACCATTGAAAGAAATACAAAGTGAAGAAAAATTTCATTCAATTTCTCTTTTAGCGAAAAATAAACTATGGTCTAGACTATTTTCAAACAAAAGCTATTTTATTTTAATCATACATCTTTAGTAAAAAGAACTGTTCATTCACCGCTAGCTCTGTCTCTTTCTATGTAAATTGAATCTCTTTCTGACACAAATCACATTTCTTAGTATAAAAAGGTTTTATACACCGACAAGAGAGAGAATTTCTCATATAATTACTTAATTACTAGGAATATTCTAAGAAATCCCTAGTATATTGAATATAAGAGCACTTGAAATTCCATTATTTGAAAATGCACCTTCCTTACTTAGAGAAATTCATTCACAAATAAAAAAAGAAGAAGTTCTTCATGTCTGTATGAATTTTGGGATACAAAAATAAAAGAAAGAACATAAATCCAGGGATTATTTTGTTGTTCTTTCTTATAGCTTGATTTGATATTGTTATCAGAGTATTGTAATTAGCAAATTATGAGCACTGCTTCAAGAAACAAACGTCAGAAAAGTTGCATTTCATGAGAGACCATATAAAAAAGTGCATGCAATCATATATGTGGGCTTCATTAAGGCTTCTTCAATGCACTTTATGAAATACATTGCTGGTTTTAAACAAGGAAGAACAATAAATATAAGTGAATTGTGTAATTAAAAATAAAATGACACATAAGTAAACAGAATAATGAGCTTATGGGGGAATATCATGAAAGTGTCAGTTCACTTCTAAAGATTATTACATACTGTTTCAGTTGTGTGGGAGTTCTTTGATGATTATTTGATAATCCTTTTGACAGCAAACTATTAAGTAAATATATTAAAAATATATAATTTCTGAGGTTAATTGCTCCCAAGATTTCATTTAATTATATTTTACATGAAATATTACACAAATTCTATCA
Source organism: Dicrostonyx torquatus (assembly GCA_028555095.1). NCBI lineage: Eukaryota > Metazoa > Chordata > Mammalia > Rodentia > Cricetidae > Dicrostonyx > Dicrostonyx torquatus. The sequence continues at coordinate 251,627 of JAQHUG010000142.1, forward strand.
TGTTATTAAGTTGATATGTCAGCTCTGGTACATATCTTATACAAAGCGAATTGCTATGCCTAGCATTGACTTTAGGCATCCTATTATTTTTATAATATTGTGATGTCCCTCTGTTACTAAGATAAATCAGTGACTTTGTTATTAGCATCATGTCTATGCTCTGAATTATTCTGTGTGGTTCCAGTTTTGTCTACATTTATTTATTGAAATTAGTTTATCATATCAAGTAAGGGATTTCAAAGTCCCTAGAACAGTGGTATACTGCTTTACCAACAGTTAAAGCTTAAATATCTATCAAAAGAATCAACTTAACAATAAGTTTTAATTTTAATACAGTCATAGATACATTGAAAAATACACTGGATTAAGGTTATTATGTACTTAACTTATTAAATTCTGAATTTGAAAAGAGTAGGTAGAATATTTTTCTGAAGAAACAACACCTAAGATTGTCTTTTATATGACATAGACATGTATACACACACAAAGATACACACATATACATTAAGAGTAAAAAATAATCAGTGAAAAGAAACAAGTTTGACATTAAAAATCCAATCTTTACTACTTTACTATGTTTGAGTCCTTGAGTAATTGAATTAATCTTTCCAAATATTCATCGTTTCACCTACAATCAAGACAAAAGAACAAACCCATCCTTATGATCTCATGAGCATTGATCCCGTGTTTCCATGTATGGAAGCTAGAATCACACATATTTTGTTTTTCTCCTTTTCTTTACAGCCTAATTTTCAAGACAGAATTTTCAACAGGTCTTTGAGTTTAATGGTTACTCATATTGGATAGATGTGAGCCTCTAGAATGTTTTGTGTCTCCCAGCATATTTGTACTTGTTGCTCGCTGTTGCTCTAGGTTCTGGACAAGTTCATGGGCTCATGCAGAAATCCCTTTGTTTATTGAGTCCCAATCTCCAGGGGACATTTTATGTACTTTAATAAACAATGCGTTTTAGCTCACATTTAACCAACAAAAATACTTGTCTGAAACATTAGAAACTGGTTATTAATGATTTAGAATCAATTATCTAGAAAAAGTGACTTTTAAAATGATATCTACTATTATGAAATACTAGAAGAAGTAAAAATTGTCCAATTTCCCCGTGCTCTCTTAATTTTTATTTATCTTAGTAAGTGAAATAATGATTCCTCAAAATTTATGAGAATGTGTACAAAGTGATCCTAAACATGTAGAAGCTGTAAAAGTAACCAGCTTTATTTTTATCTCTCTATTTTGACTTTCATTGTCTTTTACTTTTCTCCCATTCATTCCTTGATCTCTTTCCCTTATCATTCCCTTCTCTCCTTCTCCCTTTTCCTCTTCACCTTCTTCTCATCTCCCTTTCTGTTCTTATCTCTCTTGCTTCTTTTTCCTTTGAAGAGATAAAAATCTAGGGGGAGTTTATATGGGAAGTGGGGGCTTGCAGGAAGTTTGGAATAGAAGAGGGAGGGAAGCTATAGTTGGGACATATGGTAGAAGAAAAGAATCTAATTTCAATTTTTTAAAAAAGAAAAAAGGCATTTCAATACACAAGAACTTATTTGGATCATTATTGACTGAAGTATCTTACTTTTCTCATATGTTTAAGGCTAAATTACAATTTTTAGGCTAAATTATGTTGGTTATTCAAAGCATGCTTAGAAACATGAACTATAATAAAATTAATTTAGAGTATTATAATTATTACCACTGAGAAAAATTAGCAATTATGAAAGTTTTATAAATTAAAATTAAAATTAATTTGAAGGAGAATATGTGTCCTTTTTATCTTGTAAATGTTTTTACTTCCTGAGATGTGTAGATAGTGAAGGATCTTACAAATAAGATATTTCATTCGTGCAAATAATTATGTCTCTTACCTTTTACAAATGTTCATTAGTTTTTAAGTAAGAAAATGCTGACACAAACTTATTTCATTCAAAGCACATATGTATCAATACTATTTTCTATTTATTGATATAAACATGAATATGAAATAAAGCACAATTTTTCAAAGTGAGATTTACTTTTCTCTATTAATAAATAATAATTTCACAATATGTTGTGTTTATTCTATATACATTTTATTGTTTGAAAATTACATTTTATTTTAGAATTTGAAATTATTTATAATTGCCATAAAACTGTTATGCAATGTCATTACAATATTAATGCCTAACTTCTGTCTGAGTGAGATTTTCAAATGAAATTTGCTGAAAGTAGATTAAAACAGGGGTATATATTTATATAATTAAACTTCTCAATACATTTTCTGAAAGGCAAACCAATTGAGACAAAAAGCAAACACTTTTGTCTGAGACGTCTGTCAGAGGAAAGGATGATATAAAAATTTGGAAAGAGTCCTAAACACAAACACTGCTGGAAAGTATGAAACTACAAAAATAAAGTCTGTATGTTTTCTATGGGTACATCTCATAGTGTATAAATTTTTCTTTTAAATCTTGAAAGTATTTTCATAAAAGAACAGAGCTAAAACTGAAGCCAACTCTAATGGTTACAGATGTAAGGTAGTAATAATTATCAACAACATGCAATAATGTTAACATTTATAAAAATATTTTAATGAACTATCATCTGTCAGAAAAAAGTGATGATGAATCTAAGATGATATTAATAAGCCAATGAATAATTAATACAAAAATGGTTATACGTATTTTCATAATAAGCATCAGTTATTAATAGAAAAATTTAATCTCATTGTCAAGCTAAAGAATCATGATTTGCTGCCCAAGTGATTTAAGTGAACTTAATCAACAGTGAAGGAAAACAGAACTATGTTCCACCTATCATTCACTAACTGAAGGCCACATCATATCTGTGTGTTCTTGACAGATGTTGCAATAGTTTCCTGACATATGAAACATGGAGAAAAGTAAAATTAAGGGATGTCCTGGAAATAGAGAGCAATGTGATTTTAAAATTTATTCAAATCATAATTTCAATAGTAGAGTGAAAAAAATAATCTAGACTAGTCCATGGCAATAGAAAACACAGAGAAGCAAAACTAAAAAACTAAAAAAAATATTCTAGACTAGTCCATGGCAATAGAAAACACAGAGAAGCAAAACTAGTTTGTTATCCAAAGAACACAGATATATTGGAAATGTTTTCATGAAGATAAATATTTTAGATAATAATGAGGCAGCAATGATGATTCAATGCTTTTAAAAATAATATTGTTGTCTGTTCCTCAGGATATCTTGGTATAAAAAACAAGTTAAGCCTTCTGGATAATAGGCCAGTTGATGAAAATTTCATCAAAAGTGTTTATTTCTGCTTTTGGAATGAGTGTATGCTTCTCTGCCAATACTCAGAGTTTTGAGGGAGAAGGAACTAGAGTTTCAGCTCACTCTCGGCTGAGTACAAAGACACATGGAAGCATATGTTTGATTTTATTTGTTATTCATCTGAGATACAGCAAGCCTCCATTGAGTTCATGCTTCCTGCTCTAGGATCAGATCATAAATTAGTTCCTATTACCTGAGTTAAATTTAGAATTAAAAAGTGATTTCTATAAGTAACAAAAAAATAATTCCCCTCTGTAGATTAAATGTATAATTTGAATAATTGGAATTTTTATACTTAAAATTTCTACAACTTTACATAGGAGATGAAAAACATTGAAGGGTGACTTATACAATATTCTTGTTCATCCAACAATCTATTATTTGCTGGTATGATAGCTTAGCTCTTCAAAACATATGCTCCCAAGCATAAAAATATGGGTTAAATCATAAAGCATGTGTATAAAATCAAGAAATGTAAAGATAGAATACTACATTGATCAAATGATGTTATAAGAGCAATTTAATTTGTCAAATTAACTAGATTGTACAATATTATCTGATCTAATTATATGATAATTAAAATCACCTTGACAACCTAACCTAATAATAACTTGTTACATAATTAAACAATGTGAATTTCAAGTATTTGCCAAGCATGTCTTTGCCCCCAAATTAAACAAATATTATATAATACTTATTATTATATTATATATAAAAATCAAGGAAAAACTAATCTGAACAAAGCATGAAAAGCATGTGGGTTTGTTTGGAGAAAAGAAAGAGAAAAAAGAAAACAAATAATTTCAAAAATGAAATAATTAAAAATAATTTTCAAAGTATTTTGAATAAATTAATTTTATTTTGATATTATATT
>JAQHUG010000142.1:264361-275830 GCA_028555095.1 Dicrostonyx torquatus
GTTCTGAAGGTTTGAAATATTTTAACTGTTCTATCATAGAGTAAATCATCTACACACGACCTCCAACCTCCAAGTCCACTTTCCTGTATTTTTTCCTTCAGAAATAATGTCAGGGAACAGACAAAACACACTTGTTTATTGCTGTACTACTAATAATTATCAAACTCGGAGGAATCAAATACTATTCAACCGGAGAAACATTAACAGCTGTGCTGTAAACAAATTGTATACAACACAATCAGCAATAAGAAGAAAGGAACCCAACATTTATACAAGCCCTACAGTACTTTTTTTTAAAACAAAATGAGACAATGCGATTGGTTTCAATTAGTTTCATATTTAATGATGCTACTCATATTCTCTATTCAATGGTTTCAATGAGAAATGAATTCCATGGACTCATGTACTGACCACTGCTTGACACTATTTGCAAAAATTTTAGAAATTTTATATCTTGGATCTTTCATGCCAAAGAGTACTTCTCTACTAATAAGCTTTAAGAGTTTATAGCATCACCCATCAATCATTTGCTTATGTGTTTGAATGTGTGATTTCTCATTGTTCAACGCTGACTGCTATGTATGCTTCAATATTGTGGACTGTCTATTAAGAAATATGGTCAATATATGCTCTTTCTTTCATAGGTTGCTTTGGTCATGCCATTTTAACAAAGAATCAAAAAATGAAAAAGAAATTAATATACTCTGTGAGTATATGGCTATACAAATAAACACATATATCTATAGCAATAAAAAAACCAAAAGAAATAAAAAGGTTCAACATTGGTGATGGTCACAGTCTAGTGCATTAAGATTATTACCATAAAAAGTCCATGGGAAGTTGGATTTTTAACTTAAAGGGTATAAATTAATATATGACATAGTGCTTAGATTAATTTCTATATACATTGTTCTAACTGGGTTACATAAAAGGTAAATGTCAAGCCTTATTCTTTTAATCTTTTTATTTATTATTTTTAATAGAGAAAATAAACTATCTACTTTTTTCATTATACATACAAATCTAAGTTTCCACTCTCTCCCTCCTCCCATTCCCTCCATTATATCCTCCTACCCCACCCCCATCCACTTTTCAGAGAGGGTAAGGCACAATTCTTTGGGGAAGATCCAATGCCCTCCTTACTATATATAGGCTGAGCAAGGTATCTATCCAAAGAGAATAGGTTCCCAAAAAGCCAGTACATGCAGTAGGGAAAAATCCTGGTGCCACTGCAAGTGGCCCCTCAGTATTCCCCAGCCATGTAACTGTCAACCACAATCAGAGGAAATACTTTGATCCTATGTTTGTTCCTTCCCAGTCCAGCTGGAGTTGGTGAGCTCCCATTAGCTCAGGTAGACTGTTTAAGTGGGTGTACCCATCATGGTCTTGACCTCTTTGCTTATATTCTCATTTCTCCCACTCTTCAACTGGACTTTGGAGCTCAGTCCAGTGCTCCAATGTGGGTCTCTTCCTGTGTTTCAATCAGTTGCTGGACGAAGTTTCTATGTTGATATTTATTACATTTATCAGCCTGACAATAGGGCAAGTCAAAATAGGGTTCCCTCTCTTCTATTATTCTTAAATGTTTTAAGACACTAGAAAACAATTTCCCAAATACAAAGTGACAAATATTATCTTTAAAAAGCCATTATAAGTTTATAATCTTTCTTTTCTGTTAAAAATACTTACTTTTTATCTACATGTCTAAAGCAGAACAGTATCCACAATATCATTGTTGTATTTCTCTATTTTATGAAAGCATAAGACACGTGTGTTCATTTATATAATCATATTATTATTAAATCATGAGTAAATATATTCATATGGGATAAACAAAAAATGTTAAAAGGAATTACATTACTAAAAATTATTCTCTTATAAGATTATAAGGTATACATGTTCTTGCAAAAAAAGTGTACATGTCAATAATTTCTTTGCTCTTTCTATAATTTACTATTTTTTTGATAGTTTAGTGTATTGCACTAATGAGTTAAAGAAATAAATGAATAAAAACAACCAAGAGAAAGTTAAATGAAATGTTTATTCAGAAAAAAATGAATTATTATTTTTTGTCTTCATGGAAGGTATAGAGAAACATTTCTTCACACATTAAACACATTTTTTGTTATAAATATCAAACTTGATTTTGACTAAGAAATGTCTGCGTGTTGCATTTCTTTAAAATTGTGATCTAAACAAAAAAGGGATGTTGCAGATTTAAAGTGTTAAGATTACAATATCTTCCTAAGTAAGATGCTTCTCAAATGAGTATACGGTAGCTACATAATTACCATCATATTATTATAATTGCTACTATTCTTCTCAATATATCATGCTGTGCTTCATTTTAGCTTCATTTTAGACAGAATGTTCTATTCACTTCTCTTCACATTGTCTATTAATTGAAATAGTCCTGGGTAATGAATTTTCCTGTAGTGTATCCGTCTATTCTTTCCTATTAAGTAACTGAATGAAAGGAAGGCACCAGATTACTTCCTGTTAGAAGTTACACTTCCCTCATTCTAATCATAGTGTCTCGCAGGCTTTTCCTGGCTGCATATCTTTCAACCTCACATTCCTCATTAAATTTTCTTTGAATATAAAAGTGAAATGCAAGTACAGCCAGATTCTCTAACACATCCTGCTGAGATCTTTTCACTTACAGTAGCACTTTTCTTACTTCCACATCCTACCAAAGCACATTTTAATGTCATATCATGTTTTTCTTCTCCCCTTCTGAGGGAGATTAAGTCAGAGTACAGAAAAATCCACTTCAGAAGAAGAAGAAAGGAAAATAACTTTATAAATCCAAAGATAACGTTAGTCTACGATATGACGTCTATGGAAACTATATCTTTCTACCCTAAGGCTGTGTCATAGAGGTGTTAGAGGCATAAGCATAAAAGAGATCAAAACTGTTACAGAAAAAAAATGCATTGGTCACTTGCTAAAAAAAGGGTAAAGACTAAGCAAAATGTATTTTGAATACTCTACTCAGAGAATGAACTCGCTCTAAACCCCAAGTGCTTTTGAAATAAAAGATTGAATGATTTTCAGTGGTGGAAGAAAGCTTATCAAAATGATTCATCATTAGTTTGTTAATTGACTTATCAGCACTGATCTGATTGAGACTACTTTGCACCCACAGAGTCTCAGAGTTACAGGCACTATATTTCTTGATATTATACTTCAAAGTCATGACTTCATGGTGTCTGACAAAGGATATTCTGTGTTTTAAAACTGTCAAGGGCAGAAAGAAATATAGCATGAATGAACAGAGAAGGAATAGATTGTCACAAAGCTTTTAAAGTAAATGAGCTACAAAATGAGAAGTCTAAAGCATGCTGAACTGATGTATGAGAAATTCCTATTCAAAACCTGGGATTCATAGTGCAATGTGCTAGAATACTTTGTGACAATGTCAGGGGCAGCAAGAGCATTAACAGGTTCATGACATACCAGACTACCTGTATTTTGAGTCAAAGTCTCATCAAAGCTCATGCATTCAATTTGACACAAATGAATCTGGAACTGTAGTACTAACAAAAGATATAATTGAAGAATTTCAGTGTCCATGAAATACATAATATTTAATACTAACTGATTGTTTGTACAATGTCAACACAACAAAATTATGAAATACCATTCTTGTTGTCTTTAATTCCATACCCACAACTAGGACAGAAAGTGTACCTTTGTCTGGTCATGAACAGTCTTAAATATAATGACATTAGGTTTACAGACATAACTATCTTAAAATTTAGAAAATATGTAGCTATACAACCTATCACAAGCAAGAAATGAAAGTAGATAAATATTTGGGCCTTGATATGTTAAACCACACTTCATTACCCCTTTCTGCTTACATGCTGACTTCAGCCATTGTTTTATCTGCTATAATCTAGATTCAGTATTTCATAGCAAGAGTATGTTCATTATATAAATAAAACTTAAATTTCTATTTAATATAAAGATTATATATAATTTTTTCTTTTTATGTCTTTCTGCTTGCTTTGTTAGTCCTAAGGATGGAAGGAAAAGATCACCAAGGTAAATCATCATGACCAAATTAATTAAATCAGGATATCAATAAAAGCAACTTTCTTATTCCTGTACATTGTCTCCCACAAGGGCAGGTTTTGACACGTCAGTATTGAATGTGAGGAAGACAAGGTTCTTATAGCTCAGGTATAGAGGTTTTCTCTAGATATGGTAAGCAAAATAATTGGAGTTATTAGTGCAAAGTAATAAGTGTAACAAGTTAATAACAATCATTTCCTGAAACCTTGGTTGCAAGGTAGGTATAACAAAGTAATCCTAACCAGGTAATCATGGTTGGTCAAAATGACTGTTTTCTGGAACAGAAAGTACAGAATCACTGGTACTCATGGTTATAGGGGAACATAATCTGATCTTTGAGAAACAGAGGTTTAATCATAAACAGAAATGAAAATAGTTTGTCTTTATTATAAAATGGTTTTTAGGTCTAAAATGGAGGCAGTTGGTTCATCAGTTACTTTTCCCTTTGGTCTTCCTTCTCTTCCTTCCTTTCTTTTATTTTTTTTATTTCTGCTCTTTGTTGTTGTTTGACCCTTTTATTTGTTTTTATATTATTAATTTTGGGTTCTTCATACTTCAAATGCTATTACAGTGTCACTAGGGTCATGATTATAATTCAAAACACTCCAAGACTAAGGTAACAATTTGAATTACATTAAGGGCTATCACTCCTATGTGTGTTTGACGTTCACTTGTTTTCTATATTGAAATGTATATTTTTATTTTCTACTTAACATATTAGTTTAGTAATTTTATAGTATATATTGTAAGAAAAATATTTAGTTTGCTCCTCTACTTTTACAGCAACCCACTTTTAAGTGAAAAAACAGGTGATGCAATATATTCTAGTCATTGAAATACTTTCTAAGCATTATCATTAAGCATTTGTATAAAAATCAGTGGCTGAGATCTCACAAAACATACACAGGGGCACTGTGGCAGTGAAGGACCCAAATAAGAGTTAAAAAACAACATCAGACAGGCTCTAATTCTGGCATTCTAATTTTCAATTAAGAGAATACAAATGGAAAGTCAAATAGCTGGTTGCCAAAATAAATTTTCAATTACATTTAATTAATGTTGAACAAAAGTTGTATTTACTTTTTCTTTAGGTACAGCTAGAAAATGACAGGAACACTGAAATTATGGGTTCTCAGCTTTATATTTGTCCGTAAGACTCAGGCCAAAAGTGTTTACCTGACAGAAGCCAAACTCTGAATAGCTAGACTCTTTTGATAAAAATAAACTCAGAACTATAAGAAGAAGCAGAAAATATGAAATTAAAAGACATAGTCAATGCAGATAACTTTAACAACAAGAAAATTTATAATGGTTGGATTCAGTGAACTAGAAATACAGATAAGTATAAAGTGCTTTCAATTAAAAGGAAAATCAAATGAAACTGCTCATTTCTGTAATACACATTCATACTTCCTATAATCTGGACATTGAATAACTTATTTAGTGCAGGGAATACTAAGAAATTAATACCCTCAATGATAAAAAATGCAAAATAAACATGGGTTGTAAATCTGTAAAATTTGAGAACACAGATATATTATGACCTCTCTTTTTTTGGAAAGAAATTAGAGTTTATGGGAATTTTTATCATAGAAGATAGAGAGTGTGCGTGTATGGCTGAGAGCAAGAGTGCAAGCCAGAGTAGAAGACTGAGAGTATTGGAGACGGAGATAGAGGGACAGGTAGGGAGAAGGAAAGATCCAATGATATTTTTAAATAAAATATCATTCTTAATTTCAACAATACAGTTGTATGTACTTCTGTAGTTTTGTTTGTTTACATGTAATAGTAAAGTATCACAGTCTTCAACTTATAGTTCTTTATCCAAAAATCTACTTTACTTCAATTAACATTTTTCCCTAAATCTGATTTGTTTCCTTGACATGTTTTGGAAAACTCCTCATTTATATTTTAATTTCCAGTAATTTCAAATAAAATTAATAACTGGTACAAGTTCCGTGTAAATAACAAATATATATTTTAGAAGATGTGTTACACCTATTATTTTCAAAATTATCTTGAGAAACATTTAAATGCCTAAGGTGAATTCAAAATAAATTTTAAAGAAAAAAGAATCAGATATATAGGCATAATTACTAATACTATATGTACATCTTCAAATGTATAATAAACAATACATATAGTACTTTCAACAGTTCCCTTCAGGCTGTTGACTTATAATTATTTAATATCAGATATAAGATTTGGAGATATATTAAAAACAATTTTCAGCATAAACTATAGATAAAACCAAACAAAGTGCCATATAAAACATTTTAAATAGTGTTTGCTATTTAAAAAGCCTAGGATTGTTGTTGTATATAGCAGATAATGCTAAACAAAGAAATTACATGTGAATCACAGCTTTAAAGATGAAGAGCATAGGTTGAAAGTCTTCATGCATTAGTGAATGGGTTGGTTTAAAATTTATTGAAACATGACATACCAAAGATTTCATAATGGCTTTTGAGAACTTGGCAGGTGTTCAATGTAGTAAGTTTGCTTCATTATAAAACTGACATGGTATCATTATTTTCCAATGAATGTTCATTCATGTTCGCTTCTTTGCATTAAGTAACCTAATAAAATTTCAGTTCCCTACAGTAATGAATTATAAATTAAGAAACATCTCATGTTCCTTATACCAAAAATTATTCCTGAATGCTATTTTTCTGATTAAAATTTTGTTTAATATATAATGACACATTCCAATAGCTTTATTATTATCAATGGATATAATCTTTAATTCAGTCAAAAAACAATGCAAATATAAATGCAAATAAATTTTAGTGAATGATAAATCTTAATTTAAAATTATTTAATTATATGTAATCAACTCTGTTTACCACTAATAATAGCATATATGATTATACAATTAATTGATAGAATGGTTTACTTCTTAGTTATGGTTTTAAGTCTTTTATACCTATCTTTAAACTAAAGATGCATGCAGTTTTATGTAAAAAAAACATAAAAGTGGATAACTACTACATGCCAGGAATACTTTAATACAGTTATTTAAATTCTCTTTTTAGTAAGTATGGGACATAGACCAAAAAAAAAGTTCTTAACAATTGAAGACTAATAATTGAAACTATAAAAAGACTTTCTTTTTCAAACATAGCTATGTCACATAGCTAATTATAACATCAATAGCATGTTCAACAGTTAATTACAATACAGTGTTATTTTGTTTTTACTAATGAGTAGAGAGTACTCCCTCAAGCTTTGCACATAAAGCTAAGTGAGTAAATATATCAGAGTAAATGAGCTTAAGGTATTCCTAACATAGTTCAGCATTTTATTACAGAAGAATTCTTTTAATTAATGTCTATTCAGTAGAATAATGGTGAAAACAAGAGTTCAAAAATAAATAAGATGGGTACATACCACATTAAGTTATTTTAAATGAAATGTGAAAAAAGACATTAATTATAAGCAATCAAAAATTATTTTTATTTCCATATGTTACACATTTGTCAAGAAAAACCATTTAATAACAAGTTACCTTCACTATATAGCAATGATAAAAGTAAATTGTGGGAGATGTCATTTAGTCCTTTTGTTTCTGAGGACTCACATAGAAGAAAAAAATATTTAAAGAAAAACATTTGAGAATGTTAATCAAAAGAAATAAGGAAGTGTTTAGAAGCAAGCTGTCCAAGCTGAGAACTGAATAATGAGTAAGAGGTAGAGGAAGAATTAATGAGAACTGAACTTCTTTTTAGAAGGTATTTAATATCGTATCATATCATACACACACACACACACACACACATACACATATATATATGTGTATATATACATATATACGAGACATTTAGAAGACTTGAGGAATGCTGACTAGAAAAACTGTTTACTCTTAGCAGAGCTTACTGAATTATCCTATAGACAATAGTGAGGAAAGTATGTGAAGTTTGAAGCCTACCTCAAGAGGTTTCAGAGGGAAACAATATTAAAACCAGCATTAGGGACAATTATTGAAATATTTTGATAAAAGAATGTTGCTGCTTTCTGTTAATATCTAAAGTATATACCTAGGACTAAATTTCAAGAGATTGTAGACACTTTGTATATTAGTTTTGGTTGTGAGACTTTGTCTTAGAAGCCTTTTGTTTGTATATTATTCCAATGTTGTATCACTATGTGTAAGTTTCTTGTGTAATTTCTTTATCTTTTTGCATATGGTTTGTTTGAATTTTGTTTGTTTGCTTCCTAAAAAAAAGAGAGAGAGAAGGCATGGAGCAGAGTGGATGGAGAGGTGAAGAGAATATGGGAGGATTTAGGAGAGGGGAATTAAAAACAGGTTAAGAAAAATTTCACTGGCAAAGGTTAATCCAAGACAGCCTAACATTGAACGTGTTGTGTTGATAATCACTATTATACAACTCTAAATTAAAAAAAGCAAACATAGCGAAAGAAATACAAAATACCTAGCTTGGGGGAAGAAAGAAAAATAGCACATGTGATGTTAGAGAAGCTGTGCCAGAGAAAATAAAGAAAAGCCTGGTGCAAAATGGAGCAAGGAATGGCGTTTCAAGGCAAGAAGCAGCCCAGTGGAGCTTCAATCTCTGATAAAAAGGAAACAATAAAGACATTTTCTACTCATAAAACATAGAAAACTTTTAGGACAATGGAAAGTATAGATGACAAGCTGCATTCCAAGAACAGCCTGACTTAGCAATGTGAGCCACGTGTTCTTGATTTATAACAATGAAGACTACAGGAATAAAGGGAATCTTCCTCCTGGCTCAGGAGATCTGCTGAGCCAGGTATGCAGGAGAACAGGTCCTGCATCAAGTTCCAGAGAAAGTGTCTCTATCATTGTTCTATATCTGTGAAGAAACACCTTTCCTAAAACAACCATTTTGGAAGAAAGCATTTAATTGGGGGATTACTTACATTTTCAGATGCTTATTATGTTATCATTATGATAGGAAACACAGTGGTGTACCGTCAGGCACAAGATCGGTAGCCAAGAACTACATCCTCTTTCATTGACAAAGAAACATTGGACCTGGGGTGGGCTCTTGAAACCTCAAAGCCCACAGCCTGTGACATACTTCCTACAACAACGCCATACCTCCTAATCCTTTCCAGATGATGCCAATCCTTGGTAAATAAGCATTCAAATATATGAGCCTATGAGTCCCTTTATTCTAACAATAGCCTCTAACAATAGAGGCTGTTGTGTGCAGCTGCAAAACTAAATCTTGAATTTTCTTGTAGACATCAAGATTTTGGAGATGCCATAGTCATGGGATGTCTTCCAAGGGAAGATGAATTTTGAGTGGAAAGGACACAAAAGAAAGAAGCGTTGAAATCTACAAAGCAGGAAAGAACAATTTAAAATCTCTGTCATCAAGAAAAGAACTACAGCATTTGGAGTTTGTCCTGCGGAATCTCACTCATGCTTTGTCCAGTATTTCCTCACAACATTGCTTTCATGCCTTTCGAAATGGTACTGTGTATTCTTTGTCATCGTATATTAGAAATGTTTGTTTTGATTTTGATCTTACTAGGATCACCTTGTAATTACCTTGAAGATATTGGCCTTAGTATCAGAAGAGAGAATATGGACTTTGAACTTTTTAACTGTTCTGAAATGACATAAGACTATATAGAAATTCAAAAATTGGACTAAATGCATTTTAATTATGATATGGCCGCAAGCCTATAGGAGCCAGGGTATGGAACATGATGGCTTGAAGGAGAATGCATCCATAGACTCATATATTTGATTTCTTGGTCCCAGTTGTTTGGGAAGGCTTGAGAAGAATTAAGAAATACATTCTTGAAGGAGATGTGAAATTCTGGGTGAATTTTGAGGTTAAAAAAACACACACACCATTTACAATTAAGTCTCTCTGCCTTTTACTGTGGCTCAGGATATATGCTCTCTGCTCTTGCTCCAGTGTCATCCCTCATGTCTGTTGCCATGATTCCTGCCATGATGTTTATGGACTATGATTCTCTCAAGCTTTAATTGTTTTCAAGGTTGCTTGTTTGTCCATTTTTGTTATGAAAGCATTAGAAAAAAAAACTAAGTCAGGTTCTGACATTAAAATATTTCTCATACAAATTTTATTTACAGATATTTACAATCATGGTTCCTCATGATGTATTCTTTTAGTAGGAGAGCATTAGGAGAGAATCATTACATATAGCATAATAGAGACCATAAAGAAAGTGAACCATAGTTCGGGAGAACAAACTAAATTTCTTCCCTTTCTGGGAAACAGGATCACTAAACCTATTTATATTTTTTGTTCTTTTACTCTATTAAAATCTAGACCATTTTGTTTTTTATCATGATATATTTAATATCCGATCTAATCTATTCTTATGGCTTTCAATTTTTCTCTTTTCTTTTCCTCTTTCATAATTTTATTTATCAAATGAGATAAATAAAGCATCAGTACCCAAAAAATTTCAAAACATAAAGTATGTTGTAATGGAAATAAAAATAAAATAACAATGGAAACAAGTTCATATTCCACATTGACACTGCTTGTTTAACAGTCAAGAAAATATATTTTAAGTTAATCTGTCTCAATTGGTTACTCTTCACTTTTCTTAGAAATTCAAAATTTTAATTGCAGCAGTAAAACAACAGATTCCAATTCCAAATAAACATATTTTCTCTTGCTGGCAGTCATGTAGAGCGACTCTTTACATATTACATACCTAAAACTTCTAAACATGAAGAATTGCTGGTGGTGATGCCAGTGTATTGTCAAATGAAAAAAATGAATATGAAATTCCTTTAAGTTTTTAAGCTAAATGTGCCTGCTACTGATAGGACATCTGAGGGAAATATAGAAAGATTTGAGTCAACAGTCATGTAAGATGGGGAGAGTACACAACTCCATTATCGCAGTGAGGAAACAACCTTGTGTTGTATACATCCCTCACAAAAGAGGTTTTCCCAGCTGCTCAAAGTTTCCATTAGTGAAGAGCTGCAATTTGAGAGAAATGACTGGTCATTCAGCCCTGTCAAACTTTTTCTTTTGTTATGGTATCCTCAGCCTTATAAACAACACACACACACACACACACACAAAAGAGTGTAAGGAAAGAAACAAGTTATTTGACAAAACAATAAACATTGCCCTCCCAACATCTTGCTTAGAGAATTTGTCACAAACATAGGTTGCTTTATCTGTGTACAGTTTACAAGAACTAATCATTGTCAAACAAGTGAGAAATGGCCCAGATTGTATAGCTGGTGAAGTCAATATGCTTAATTATGGTGTACCGTGTGAAGGTGTCCCTTAGTCTCAAGTAACATTTCGAACCTCACTTTTCCAAGAATAAAGAACCAATTTAAAACTGATATGAAATGTTAAACACTAAATATCTCAGTTTTTTAAAACTTGACTAGAAAAA
>JAQHUG010000142.1:399061-409571 GCA_028555095.1 Dicrostonyx torquatus
TTGAATATTCTATATAGGGCTATCTGGAGTTTGCAGGAGTCAGACTGCTTTGTTTTCTCAGTGGCCTCTAATTCTAGCTCTGCATCAAACTAAGAATATATCATTTGGGCCTGTCCTCTTGGATGTCACCCTATAAAATAGCAATCTTTCCCCTCAGAAGACTAAGCCCTTTTCTTTATTCTGCTGTTACACTTTTTCCCCCTGAAAATGGTGATACTGAAGTTGTATATTTAAGAGCAAGATTATCATTGAATAGATTGAACATAAGCACGGTATCTCTTCTCACCAAACCCACAATATTATGAGGTTGGAATTGTTCTTATAAATTCCAGAGGTTAATGATTCATTCCTAGGAACACACAAAAAAATAATGCTGAAATATATTATTAGGAAAAAAAATTTATTTATCAAATATTTTAATTATCCAAACCATAAGGGTGGGGTTGGGGGCAGGGGCATGTACAGGTGTTGGTGTTCATGTGCGTGTGCTCAAGGGCATTTGTAAATCTGAGGGCAACTTTGACTATAGTGCTCTAGAACAGTTCACCTTGTTTTGGAGACAGGGTCTCCCACTGTCTCAGAGCTCACCAATTTAGGATACAATGTCAGGCAAAGAGTCACAGGGATTGCAAGTACACACCACAACATTTATCTTTTTAGAGGAGCTCTGGGGATCAGATTGCAGTCCTCAAGCTTGTTAGGTGAGTGCTTTAATAACTGACCAATCTCCATAGCTTAACTTGTCTCTTTATTATTTTTTCAATATAGATCATATTTTTACAAATAGGACAATTTATTTTAAAAGAATTTCACTAGTTAATGTGAAAAACCGTCTGTCATCCTTGTCTAGGTATTAATTTGAATTCAAATAGAGAAGTGAATCTCCTGTAGATACAGGTCACACATTTTAGAGATGATTGATGATTGTATAAGTAATATAAGGCCTTTCTTCTTGCTATTTTTTTTTTAAGACAGGGTTTCTCTGTAGCTTTGGAGCCTGTCCTGAAAACTAGGTCTTGAAGACCAGGCTGGCCTTGAACTTCCAGAGATCTGACTGCCTCTGCCTCCTAAATGCTGGGATTAAAGTTGGGTGTGTGTGCCACCACCGCCTAATACGTTAAGGCCTTTCTGAAGTGTGGCACAAGCCAAGGTTACCAGATGTGTCCTTTCTATGTCAGAAAAAAGATTTCCTTTTTTCCTTTTATTTTCTATTATTCAAAATAGCATCATGTACCCGGCCTGCACAGATCTGTACCAACTCCTCTGTGTATATAAAATGGCTTCCAGTTTAGTGTTTTTATGGGGTTCATATGTGAGCTAAGAACTGGGTCTCTGATTCTTGTGCCTGCTCTTGTGCTCTTCTTGTTCCAACTGTTTGTCTTGTTGAAGTCTGACATGTTAGTTTTATTTACCATATTACTATGTTTTATTTTACTACTCATACTTAGAAGCCAGTTTTTTTTTAAACTGGGAGTAGATCTGGTAGGGAGGTAAAAAGAGGAGAAATAATAGGAAAAAACATATTCAGAATATATCCTTGAGGAAAAAAAATCTATTTTCAATTAAAGTGAAAAACACCTACAGGTTTTATTTATATTCTCATGAGTGTTCACCCCTAACTCTTCTGAAATCCTCCTTACTTCCACACTCATTATAATAATCCACACCATTTGTGTGTCTTATCAGCAAACAGAAAGAAATCTAAAGAATAATAATACAAGAAAAAAGCAAACAAGAAAAGAGCCAAAAAAAGAAAAAGAATAAAAATCACACAAAAAACACATACAGGCATAAAGACAGACATGCTCACATCACAAGAATCTCATATATATTCTAAAACAGAAGACATACACAAAAGACATACACAAAAGACCTACATGGTTTTTAAAAATGCCCTCAATTAACATCATGAGATAAAGTACCTCCAAAGATGTCACTGATTTAGTTTCCTGCTTTCTGTCTAATGTTAGGCATGGGGTCTGGCCTTAGGAATGGTTTGTATCTCCTGTGGAACTCAGTTGAAAAGACTAATTTGTATTTGCAAGAGTTACCAACTGGAGGTAGCTTCTGAGTTAGGAGTGGGGCTTCAGTCAATTTCTCCTGTCAGTGCTTGGATCTCCATCTCTTTCATACCCACGCAGGTGCTTTGCACTGCTGCTACATTCTCTATAGATCCATATGTGTTCCAGTTCTGCTTTATTTAGAAGGTCTTGTTTCCCCAATGTCTGTTACACATCTAGGGTCACTTACTGTTGCACCATTAGCATGAACAAATTTTAATAAGAAGAGACCTTTTATTTAGTATTGGCACCATGAGAGATTTTTTTTTTCTGGAAAGAGAGATTCAAGGTTTATTTCTGAAAGAGAGATAATCTGTGTTTCTTATAATTTTGACGTTTTTGGGAAGCTATATAATTTTCTTTTTTGAGTCTTTTTTTTATTATTGTTAAAAAAAAATTACATTTACTCCCCTTGTTCCCGGCCCTATGTGGCATCAGGACTGTGTCTGAGAGCTCTCCTAAGGACCTAGTCATTTCAGCCCAAGGCTGGTGAAGGCAAAATCCACAGATTGCATGTGTGTTGCCTATGTGTAGGCAAAGGCTTACACACCTTTAATCCCAGTAACCACATAGTTTTTTATGGACACTGGTCGTTAGTGGTGCATACCTGTAATCTCAGCCCTGAGGAGGAATATCAGACAGGAGGAGACAGTTCTCAGACACAGTCTCATTCTGAGGATTTCTGGAGGCAGTATTGCCATTGTGGCCTGAGGTAGAGATAAGAATTAGTAGCTGGCTGTTTTGCTTTTCTTACCTCCAGGTTGAACTCCACTATCTGCCTGTGGGATTTTATTAATTGTGCTACATCTTATGACTTATCTTGCAAGAACATAAATTTTTAGAATTCAGTCAATTTAAAAATAATTGTAAATGCACAACGGCCTATGGTACAATGTGTACATGTAATGGGCTTACATGTGAGATAATTTTTCTAGCTTTTTGATTTCTCAAGCACAGTACATCTAAATCTTAAATGTAATGTTAACCATCATAGTGTCTCCTATTCCCTATGGTTCTTAAAATCTTTGGGAAGTTCATCAGTTTAGATATAACAGATTGTGTCTGAATTTGAATGTGAGCTTATCTTTTTTTCATTGGTAGCGTGCAGAATACCTTTCAGCACTATGAACACTAATCACAGGGGTGAAGGCTTCTACATAATCACCAAACTGCTTCTCGGTGCTCAGTGAGTTCTATAGGCGTTTTCTTCAGCAATAGTGTTTTACCACCAGTTTTTGGAGAGTAAGCAATAACTTTGGAAACATCTTGGGTTTTTCAAGGGTTCTCATGGCCTCCCGTTGGCAAACAACTACACTAGATGTTTTGGAAGCTAAATTTAAAAGGAGCTGTGTAACTGGGGCTGACTCCCTCAATATTTAGAAATTTAATTTATGTATCCTGTATATATATGTATATTTTAGGAAGGTTCTACTGTATAAGGTATGACCCTTAGATCCATCTGTCCCACATTATGCCTTCTGTTGTCTCTCTTCTCACTCCATCCCCATTTGATACTCCTATTTCTGTTCCCCATTTTGTCCTTCCATAATTATGGATTCTATTTTCTTTTACTAAGGAAATTCTAACATTCTCTTATTACATACTTGACATAAGTGCTTATATAGTTTGTAGCTTGATTATCAAAGATATAACAGCAAATATTGACATATAATTGGATACCTGCTGTATATCTCTTTCTGGTTTGAATTATCTCACTGCTTCTATCATTTAACTGTGAATTTTATTATTTCATTTTTAAAAACTGAATAGTGTTCCACTGTATACATGCACCACATTTTCTTTATCCTTCTGTTGAGGGACATCTGATTTTGTTACTATTTCTAGCTATTGTAAGTAGAGCAGATGTGAATATAGCTGAGCTAGTCTTTGTGATAGGACAAATCATTCTTTGGGTATATGACCAAGATGCATCTATATATAGATCAAGTCCCGTATTCCTGAGGAACCACAACATTGATTTTCAAAATGATTGTACAGGTTTTTCCTCTCACAAGCCATAAGTAAGTGTTCTTCCTAATCTACATACTTGAAAGCATGAGCTGTCATTTGTTTTATTGATATTGGCCATTCTGACAGCTGTAAGATTTAATTCCGAAGATTTACCTAAAAAGGGTTGACATTGTGCCCCAGATAAATTAACATAATCTCCCCAATATGTACACTTATTTATTTTACTGTAGATGAATTATTTGATCAATTTGTTTAAGTGGTTATTTTTTTCTTGTAATTTTTCAAGGTGAACAGGTTTATTTATATAATAACTGATGAAATTACTTGTTAAAACATGAATTATATGAAGCAATAGCACAATGTCAATCTTCAGAAACAGACAACACATTTACTGAATAAATGACTTTTAAAGTAAGAGAAAAAATACCCAGTTACAAAGGTCACATTATATTTGCCCAAGCTAGTTAAATTACATAAATGTCACCAGCCACAAAATTGTCCAGAAACAGTGCCTTTGACTTTTCTCCTTGAGCTGTTTTGTGAAGTTGTTTAAGTCAAGAAACATTAAATGGTGGAAAATATCTTATATCCTCATCAGAAAGGCAGACACATTCTGGTTAAGAGTCTGTTCTTTACACATTGTACTTGTAAGTGTTACAGTAGTACCAGTTTATTCACCATATAATATGTTAAAACATGAACAATGAGATTTTTAAACTATGTGAGGCAACACCTGCCATAAACTAAGCATTTCCAAGCACTAGCATAGACACCTGAGGAAAAATAATTTGCTTTTAGTAGAAAGAACTTACACTTTTTCAAAATTAAGTTCTAGAAATAATTATATATATATATATATATATATTATTTGAATTGTTTTAAGTTATTCTCTGATAATTAGCTTGGAAATTAAATTCTGGGATTTTATGCACCATGCCAATAAAAATCCTGAGACCCAAGAAGAAATTTAATCAAAAATAATTGTTTTCTCAATATTAAGATATGAAATGAGGATTTAAATAAGTTAATCCAAATCTAGTATGGGAGCTTTTAATGATACCAATACAGCATGGTTCAGAAGTTTTTCTTCTCTTTCTATGGGAAGCATCTGCAGAAAAAATTAACGTCCCATATTATTTTAATGGCATTGTCTAGGAGATACGGACACATAAATGTTACTGTAGTATAAAAATCTTTGTGCCTGTTTAGAACAGTAATGGAGACATATTTTAGCTAAATCCTCAATAGCTAATAGGAGAAAATGAATCTATATTCACTTTCTAAGATATTTGCCCAGCCAAATGAAAATTTAGTTTTCCACAAATCTTGCAGGTTGAGGAGGACCATAGACTATCCCTCAATTCATATCTGAGTGTGTTCTTCAAGGAGGTGATTATTCAGGTAGTTTTGCGGTTTCTCTTTTTTTAAATCTGAATTGTTTGCTTCATGTTGAAAAATTAGTATATACGGACTACACATTTTATTCAATTTTATCTTCTTATATTGTTTCATCCTTATCTGTGATTTGTATTTAAGTTCTTAATTATTTAACAAAAATTAGAAATTTCATAACTTAAAAAAGCTCAACCTATTTTTCTCAATATTTTTGCATACTTTTAAAAACAGTAAAGTTTCAAACCTGAGTTTTCTTTTGACATATGGTTTAAATTGTTTCTGAGCCTATGATACATTCTGAATAGAGTATTATGATATATTTAAGATTTATGTCTCTACTTCATTTGTTGTATGTGGTCATCAAATTTGCACAATGTCAGGAGCGTCATTATCTCTTCAGTATTGAAACATCATCCTTTTCATTTTGTTGAAAACTATTCGATTATCCTATTGAATATCTATTTTTCATGTCTTTGTCTACATGATCTATAAAATGATTTATTTGATATGTATTTCCATCTATTTCTCTTGAGTGATGTAGCTATGTAGGGGGATTTTAATTTAAAACCATCAGTAGTATTTTTGTTAGCATTTTGCTATTGCTATTTTTGTGCCAACAAAAAAATATTGGCTATTGTGGTCTTTTAGTTTTCCACACAAATTTGAGTAAGAGTTGATTAATAGTAAAAGATAACTTCCCTTAATTTTTATTAATTTTTTTGTATTAACTGAAAAAAAATTATATCACTTCTACCTTCTCCTTTTTTTTCACTCCAACACTTTCTACTTCTCTCCTTCCCATACCCTCCACCCCACACTCTTCAAATTCATGGCCTTTTTAAAATTTTACTAGTATTTTATTTGTAAGAATAAACCCATAGATATATAAATACAAACTGCATAGTCCATTTAGTGGTTCTTGTATTTACATGGTTTTAGGGCTGACCATTTTGATATTGCAAACCTAATTATAAGATTCATCTCTGTGGAGACTATTTCTCTTTCTCCAGTTTTCATCATTTGCCTGTACCTTTCTGTTTAGGCATGGAAGAAACTCCTAAAATTTGTCATTTGCACATCAATATGTCTATTAATATTGCCATTGTTTTCTCCAATATGCATAGATTGCCTAATAAGAACCCTAGTATCAGGCATGAAAGGCCTCCTTTGGAGATATCAAAGACATTCAAGAGACTCCCAATGTGCCCTAAGCTATTTCTATTTCCTTATTTGCCTATCAGAAATTGAAGGTACGTACCTATTTCTAAAGGCATCATGTACATGGACACAATATAAGGACTGTCATGATGGACTTTATCAGTAAGCTTCCTTCCTAGTGCATTCTCATTTTAGCAGAAGGCACTGTAGAAAGCTTATAAAGAGAAAAAGAAATCAATAATCCTACCCAGGACAGAAACCAAGCAACCACAATGAACAACATGGCAAAATTATTCTAAAGATACAAAAGTGGCTCTCGTATTTTGGAACTAGCCAACAGCTCTCTAGTTGGGATAAAGACTACCTATCAGGAGACTATATGCCACAGGAACCATGGCTAGCTGGGAGTTAACCAGGGGCTAACCAGCTCATGAGTCTTCGAGGAGAACCTGCAACTTCATTTACAGGAGCAGGTTAGTTTCTAGCTCCTTTCTTTCTTCTCCATCTTTTTAATGCCTTTTTCCTGTTTATTATTACCATGTTCCATCACCTATATGCAAAGCTAAAGGTGAAAATATCTGCACAAGTAAGATTTCTTCTGCTCTTTTCAATTCTTTATTTTTGAGTGGTTATTATTGTTACATAAATATTACTTGAATATTATATATTAACCTCATGCTGATATATTGCTGTGTTTGGTATTGAATATAGAATTTGTTCATTTGTGGGTTTTTAGGTATGCTGTGTTGTTTATTGCTTATTTATTTGCCATTTGGGAGGAATGTATTTAGAGGGAGAGAATGAGATCATTTATGGATCAACAGTTCTATTTCATCATAATCTATAATTTATACCTTTTAATTGTACATACTGGGATTTTAATTGCAATGTTTATTATGAATTAATGAGGAGCCCATTTTTGTTTTGTCTTGATCTATGATATTCCAGTATCAAAGTTAAAAATGTTTCTGGCTGTAAATTTGGTTTACTTTGCTTGTTTGATTGTTTGTTTCCTATTTTCAAAAGACATTTGAAGATGCTCCTTGTTAATGGATTGCTTGAGTATAGCAGATTTTCTGCCTCACTGGAGGAAGCCACGTTGCATTTGCAGTTTTTATTCTTTGAACATATGGGTCATGTGAATTGTTTCCAAGTGTGAATTACTCTTTTATACCAAAAGAAATTTTATTTGTCATGATGATTATTCATTTAAATAACTTTGGTTTAATTTTGTGTTATTTTCTGGAGGTTTTTAAATCTATGTTCTAAAGAACTACAAGTTTATTGTCAGTACAATTTTTTTTCTGTTTCCTATTAGATCCAGGCTGACCTCTTGTATGCCTTAATCTCCAGAACTGAAGATGATACTTTGTCTATAAACTCAGCACCTCAGTAAATTAAGGAGAATTTTCTCAGTTTTTCTTTGATTTTCTGTAATAAACATGTTTTTGAAAACATTTATAACTTTTACATGTTATAGTAAAAGTAAGAGTGTCCAATGACATTTAAATAACCATATCGTGGAACAATCATAATGTATTTTCCATTTTATCAAATAAATTGAAATTTAACTGTTTATCTTATGTTTTTATCTTACATCTGGCTATCTTAGTTGAATGCAATACTAACTTTTTGATAAGTTCTAAGGAAAAGTTTTCTTAAATATATCTAATGTCACTACCCCATAATTTCCAAATCTGCAAACAAAATTGACCTGTGAATATGTTATACAGTATTGACCAAATCACGTATACTTTTATTCAAATTTCCTAGAATAAACCAAGGCAAAGCTGAAAATGTATATT
This sequence comes from Dicrostonyx torquatus, assembly GCA_028555095.1. Taxonomy (NCBI): domain Eukaryota; kingdom Metazoa; phylum Chordata; class Mammalia; order Rodentia; family Cricetidae; genus Dicrostonyx; species Dicrostonyx torquatus. Next base: position 407,451 of record JAQHUG010000142.1, read on the forward strand.
AAATCAAATAAGATGTTATGATAGACTATTAAAATCTCACTCATTTTATTGAATCACTGAAAAAATGGAGATGAATTTATTTCCTTGCATCCATATTATGGAAGAGAAACAGGGTGACAAGTAGACTTTATAGGTCTTACCCTTTTCAATTGTGGTAATAAGACATCATGAACAAGGCAACTTGATTTCAGAGGTTAAGAGTCCACAACCATCATGATAGTGAGCATGACAGCAGACATGATATGGAAGTTCCCTCTGTGTGCTGTGATTATCATTAATGAATAAAGAAACTGCCTTGGCTTGTTGATAGGACAGAACTTATGTAGGCGAGGAAAACTAAATGGCACGCTGGGAGAAAGAGGCAGAGTTAGAGGGACACCTTGGAGTTGCCACTGCTAGAGATAGATGTGCTGAAACTTTGCTGGTAGGCCATATCCTCATGGTGTTATACAGATTAATATATATGGGTTAAATTTAGATGTAAGAGTTAGCCAATAAGAAGATAGAGCTAATGGACCAAACAGTGGTTTAATTAATACAGTTTAGGTGTGATTATTTTGGTTTTGAGTGGCCGGGACAAACAAGCAGCTCCCTCCAACACAGACAGGCATTGTACTGAAGCAGCAACTTGCAGCTCGCATCATGATTCCTTAGTGGGAGGCAGAGAGCAACACTGAGAATGGCACAAACCTTTTTTATTTCATAGTTTAGTTATTATTTATTTTATTATTTTATAATTGTTTGAAATAATTATAATTACATAATTTCCTCCTTATATTTGCTCTCTCCAAGTTCTCCAGTTAAGTTCTTCTTACTATCTTTTCTAATCCATAACCTCTTTATTCATTAATTGCAATTATAGTCATCTCCTAGGAATGTCAGAAGCTACACCAATAAAATACCATTAACATAATTGTTTGAACATATGAGTAGTGGACAATTAATGAGACCTTTACTATACACAAAAGACTACAGCCAACTAAGGAATGCTGAGCAGGAGAAACAGTCTCTCCCCCAAACCCAAAGAAAAAAGTGTCAATCATCTAATACTAAATTTTCAGTCCTGAAAACATACATAAAAACAATATTACACAGGCTAAGCTAATAGTAGTTATGTATTTTAAATGGGACAAGTCTGTTGAAACCTGAAGGCTCAACTCCACGTGAACATCTCCTCCAACAAGCCCAAATGTAATCATTTCCAATCATTTCCACCAACATGGTTGAGAATATTCAAATATAGGAGCTTATGGGGAGCCATTCTCATTCAAACAATAAATTCTCATTCAATAAAGATAATGCTAGAAATTGCTTATTTTGAAAAAAATAAAAAAAAAAAGAAATTGCTTATTTTGAAAAAACCTTTTTCTAATGTTCTTGTATTTCATTTGTAAACAAGGGAACACTGGGCACTTCAGATACTAGTACCCTAATCCTAGAATGCTGAGTGCATCTATGTATACTAATACTCAGCATTCAGTAAAATATGCATCTTGTATTTTTGGTGATTAATTTTTAAAATTATTTTAATATGTTTGGGTTTTTTGTTTGCCTGGATATTTGTAGACTACATGTCTGTGTGATGTCAGCAGAGGTCAGATCAGGGAGTTGGATCCAGTAGAAGTCTAGTTACACAAGGTTGTGAGCATTTATGAAGGTACTGAAAAATCAAACATTGGATTCAGAAGTAGAAGAGTTTTAAACTGCTGAACTGACTTTCTAGCTCACAGAATTGGTATTTTAAAAGGTTATTCCACTTTTTTAAAATATGAATATGTATTATGTCCACAAAACAAAAATAAGAACAGGGACTTATGTTAACACAGTGGAAATCAACAGTTAAAAAAATTGAGCATCAATGATAACCAGCTGGGAAACACAAATTGCCTACTTGATGCTTCCCGATTTATGTGACATGACAACAACCATCATATTCTGTTTGCCTGAAAAGTGGATTTTCTTCTTATTTGACCTGATTATGAAAACAAAATTGGCAGCTTCAAATTTTCTTCAGGTTCTGACTATTACAAATAATGCTGCTATGAACATAGTAGCACAAAAGCTTTTAAAGTACGGTTGAGCATCTCTTGGGTATATTCCCAAGAGTGGTATTGCTGGATC
>JAQHUG010000142.1:515944-530081 GCA_028555095.1 Dicrostonyx torquatus
CCAAATAGTCAATACATGCAGAAGAGATAGGTCCCAGTGCCATCATCGTTGGCCTCTCAGTCTGTCCCAAAACATGACCAACTGTACAATTTCAGGCAAACAAAATTGACCGAGATCCAAAGCTTTTGTTCCTGAGAACAACCATATGGATACCACATGGTCTTGAAGTTACTCACTGTTAGTGATTGTCTGTTTCTACCACTGCATTGAAACATTCCCTTCATGGTGGAAATTACATATTTTCACCTTACCACCAAATCTACTATCACTGAGTTTAGAAATACGTGTTAAACGAGTGATTCAGTAAGATGGACTGATAATTACATTGTCTGTATTGACAAAACCCAGGCCATTAGCTGAGCTATGGTGGCAGGTCTGGTAATGAAAAAATAAAATAAAATCATGATTATGGGAGATATTTATATTCTGCTGGTATTAGAACCTCTGATTAATTCTCTAACTGGAGGATGGTCACTGGTCTGGGTCCACAGTAGGGACAAAATTGGAATGTATATTCTAGAAATAGGTGTTCTGAAGATTGGAAAGGAACATGTGAATTTAAAACAATATTGAATAAAAGAAATTCCTAAGTAATGTATCTCACTGAATCTCAATGAGATACAGGGGTAGAATTTTCAATGTCTTAAGAGACTACCATTCAGAAAATAATGCATATTTGGGAATCAGAAGCCTTTAGAAATATTTTCTCCCCTTAGTAACAATGTTACAGAAACCACAGTGAAAATAATTGCAAGACTAACTTCCATGTTAGGAAAATTAACTTAATTTCTCCAAGACAATGAAGCATTTTTACCTGACGTATAGCACTGACCTGACTATATCACTTTTACTTTTTAAATAACTAATTGCTATTGAACAATTAACTTTATAATGACCTTATTTATACCATGGTCATTTTTGTTTTCTTAAAAGATTTTATTTGTGCTTTTTCTTTTAAAATATCAAAATTTTCAGATTTGAGCCTGGTATTAATGACCATAATCCAAGAATTATGGAGATTGAGATAAGAGAATTTATAGTTCAAAAACTTCCTTCACTATACAATGAACAAAAGCCAGGCTGAGATACTTGAGATTTTTTTCTCTTTAAAAACACAGTATTTATATCTCTTGGAGATGAGCTTATGACATCTTTGATTGTTGAGGGTAGATCTGATTTTTGGCTCACTCAAGAACTCTTATATTGAATTAATCTCATCATGGACAATTTATTTCATTGAAAATAATAGACAGTGAACATTGTCATTTATTATTGTAATCATTTACCTTTATTAAGGCTTATAACATTAGATATTTTCTTATAAAACTTCTGTTTGGAATTACATGCTATTAACAGTACAGACAATCATAAGAATTTAGAATAATAATTAGAAAGTAGAAAATAAGTATCTCATAGCCCCATTACCCAGAGGTGACCACACACTATTATTCTTCAATAAGAATGGGCTCCTTTTATTTTGTATCTTTCTTAGATAATGTATGAAGAAAAATCCCTGTATATCAAGGTATAGTCTCTGTTTATATTTATTTTACACGACTGTGTTATATTCTACATCTTTAAATTTGCAGGGAAACAGATGTATCTAGAAAATAAAAACATATCAAGTGAGGTAACCCAGACCCAGGAAGACAAATATAGTATGTACTCACTCATAAGTGGCCTCTAGACATAAAGCAAGCGAAAACGAGCCTGCAGTTCACAACCCCAGAGAAACTAGACAACAAAGAGGACCCTAAGAGAACCATGCATGGATCTACATAGGAATGTTAAAAAGACAAGATCTCCTGGGTAAATTGGGAGTGTGGGAGTCACAGGAGAGGGTAGAAGGGGAGAGGGAAGGAAGGGAGGGGAGTGGAGAAAAATGTATAGCTCAATTAAAGGACTAAAAAAGAAAAGGAATTAAAGAAAAGTAGAAAATAAACATTGTTGAATGAAATGAAAAATGAGACTAGAAAATCCACCATGTATAACTAACCGCTGAAGACAAACTGATATGTACAAGAATATTTTTACCTACAACTAGCTGCTTTTGTTTACCTTTGTCTAATGTGCAGACTTTTGGCTTTGCTTTATGCTTTCCCCACTGAAGTGCATATAAGAATTCACAAGCAGTACGAATTGAACTTGCTGGATAAACAAAGAAAAGGAGACAGCATTAAGTTGGTAGGGAAGGAGGCTGGATCTGGGAGGATTTGGAGGAGGGCATAAATATGACTAAAATAACATGCATAGGAAATAATCTACTAACTAACAAAACAAAATTACTAAATTAGTTCTACTTAATTCTCAGCATTCATAATGAATATTTTTATCAGATTAACTGGAACATGGAAACACTGAATACTCAAATTCATCAGTGCTGTGAAAGCATTGGCTGCATTTTATGAGACCCTCAAGTAAAATTTTAAATAACTCTGTTTCACTCACATTTCTGATAAATTATCACTTCATTGATATTGACAGTGTGGGCAGTGCTGCTTACTTCCTCTCTCATAAGGCTTGATTAAAGTGTAGGAACTTATTTTATATATAAACACATGTCATTCTTCCTGAATAAGGAACAGGAGGACCACTACAAAATCAACGAAATACTCCCAACAATGATTATTATATGGAAATATGATATACTAAGTAAGCTATAAATATTGTACATGGTTTTCATTAAATGAGCTGATAAAAGAAGGTGAAAAATTTTTTACTTTGTTTCAGTTAAAATTTTGTGTCTTGAGAAACAGGGACCATTTGTATCATTAAACACTGAAAAACAAAACGGGGGTTTAATTTTGGTACATATTCATGCATCTGAATATTCACATCTACAGAACCTGTGAGTAAAGAAAATAATTCTATTGAGACTTTTGACAATAAAAAAGTTGTTGGGCAATAACTAATTCAATTCTGGAGTTAACTGTTAATAAAATTATGTGAATTTCCCAAAGTAGCCATTGGAGAATGTGGACTTATTTATATTTCCTTTTCAAATATACACTTCTGTATGAGAAGAGGGAAAAGAGTTAATTTTTAATAAAAATATTAATATTTAGTTATATTATTATGAAGACCAAATTTATGAGCATACAAACCATAATAATATTCTGGACATATTAGTAACAAAAACTCTTTTTAAGATTTTATGAAATATCATCAAACATTAGGGATTATAAATCCATAAAACTAATATTTTGTGCCACTTTTTGCCATTTTACTTTAACTTATAATTACAGAATATTTATTTCCTCATTAGACTATGGTTTCAAATTTGAAAGAATGATATCCAATATGAGAACTACTTGATATTTAACATTGTGGAATTTGTCTGTAAATAAGTATCATTAAATAAATATATTTTAATTTTCTATTTGTATTAAATGAATTAACTTCAATGCCCTTAAGACATTAGGATATTATTATATAATATTTAATTTCTTAAAACTATAAAGAATAAATGTAATAGGAACACATTAGAATGATAGGGCATGAATAAAAGATGAAACAATGTATATATTTGGAAATACATGTGTACATATATATGTATGAATGTTATTTGAGGGAAAATGATGCCATGAGAAAAAAAGCTGACCTATGTTGTAATAAGACTAAATAATAATCAAGTCTAATTTATTTGTTTCAAAACAGCAGGAATTTTTTTGTTACTGATTATTTTTTATCAGATCAAAATAGCATTTATTACTTCTGTCTTAAAAATTGACAGTATACTAAATTAATTACAATTTAAAATGAGGTGTTTAAAACAGTCCTTGAAATATAGTCAATGCTTTGTAAATATTAGAAGATATTTTGGCCTTTGTCATTTTTGATTACCTAAATGGAATATTGTGCTATGACAAAGCAGAGGGAAAAATGGGAACTTGGAATTGGAAAGTAGTCTAATGTAAATAAATTTTAGGGGAAGAAGCAGGTTTTATGAATGTTAGAAACTCCTTCAGCTACTTTGTGACTAAGGATGACCTAAAACTTCAGTTAAATTTGCCTCTACCTTCCTAATTGTGGGATTACAGACATGCACAATCACTTATTTTATCTTGGGCTTTATGTTTCGAATACAACTACTCTATTAGCTCATATATACCAACTAGTAGTAAATAAGTTTACACATACTCATTTATTGGCACCCTTTAGGAGAACTAAAAAGAGATTGATTTTCTTATGCACATTATAACGATAATTATTATTTGATAGTCATGAAAAACAGCTATAAAAATGGAATGATTTTACGGAAAATGAAATATTTTGTATTATATTGCCTTACAAAACATTGCAATTATGCAGCAAAATTATCTAAAATAGAATGGGGGAGGGCGGTGGGGTAGTGGGGGAGCAGGAGGGCCGAGAACAAGGGGAGTAAAGGTAAATTTTTCTTTTAACAATAAAAAAGAAGTAAAAAAATAGAATGATTAAGGGTTTATTGGTTATATAGAAACATTTATTAAAATGTACAATAGTTTTCATATTGTCAGATAGTTTTTTTGGACACTTGACAGTGATCTATGGCTCTGAATTGATTCTCTTCTTTCAGCATAAAACAGAAATGCTATACCTGTTTGGCAAAAATATCTATACAATACACAGTTGCATTTATTGAAATTAACATTTCAAAAAATAAGTATTAATTTCATTAAATAAAATTATATGGTGTCTACCATGCAGTGAATAATTATGATTTCAACTTAATGATAAATATTTAAGCAGAATAATTTTATGAATTTTATTTCTTTTAATATAGTTATTCCTTATTACTTATTTTCATTAGATATGCCTATATTTTAGTACCCAGAATAACAGAAAAGTATGGTTTCCATTTGTAATAGTTTGTTATAATCTTTTGGGATATTTAAATTTTACATGTTGAGTTCTGTGAGGAATAACCTAATAAGCAATGTTTAGAATTCAAGAAATTTATAGTGTGATTAAAATGGGATGTAACTTTCACTAAATATATCAGTTGAGTCTATTTTAAGCTCGAATGTTATTGATTTAAATAAAATAGTCCTCCACAGGGAAGCATACACCAGTTACCTATCTAATATAAAAACATACATACAAATAACTGTATACAGGTGGAAGAAAATCCAATTAATTCAATAACATTTTGATGATATGTTGTTAATTAACCTTTATGTGAAAAATTTATTCATTATTAAAGTCTGATTTCCTGTATCTGAAAGGACTGTGTGAACTTTGAGGTATAATTCTCTTCATACTTTTTGCCTGATATTGTCTTGCAAGTATCTATTGGTGTAGAAGAGCTTGTTTATGTTTCTCTTTTATTTAAATATCTTTAATGTTGAGAGCACATTTCAAATACTGTCAGAAACAGAAAACAAGACACTGGGGTTTACACAGCATAATTGGAGCCATATAAATAAATTTTGTACAAGCAGAGCATGGGAACTATGAACCATTAACTTCATTTGTGTCCTAATAGTTAGTGAGGTTTCCAAGGTATAATTTTAATTGGCAATTTAAAGCAAGCAGCTTCCAAGATATCAAACCATCACAGAGTGGGGAACAACTGATCAGTCTTTACTTTGAACTGGGCAGGCCTACTCTATAATCTGTTCCTAGTTGTGCTGTGAGAAATGACTAACAACAGGTTGGTCATTTTAGCCTAGATTGCTATAGAGTGACAGTAGGTTTAGGTTGCTTACCAATTGTCAAGGAAGCTTTCATGATCCTCAACACTAAAAAACTGTGTAAAAAATTAGAAGTGAAAATCATGCTAAGCTTTTTGTGCCAAATTTCTAAGGGTGAAAGTCCAAATCATATTCAAAATAAAAATCAAAGACGATGTCAGTTGTACAAATTCACTTTAGTTCTCCGCTCTGTGATGGCAGATGAGTAAAGTCGAGTTTGGAAAATTTTTCCAATGTTTAAATTAATAAAATTCAGAATTACACAATCACATGTATATGAACTCACAGTTAAATTATGTATTTTAACAGGGAAAACTAAAGTGCTTGGTGTACAAACCAGTGTTCTTTAAACAATTATACTATGAAGAGAACAAAGCACCTATTTTCCTCTTGTTTTCAAAGGAGAGTAATGTGTCTTGTGAAATAAATTATCTATTCAAAATGAGAGCCCTTCACAACTACTTCAAAATATGTGCTTTTCTTGGGACATGTCTGAAGCAGACGCTGGGGACACAGATGCCATTTGAAACATTTCATTTCTACATTAGTGGTATAGTCTCTGTTATTAAATCGTCTCCCCTAGTCAAAGAAAAAAAAATAGAGTACTGAACTGTGTGTCAAGCAAAGGGAATAGAAAACTAACCACAAACTCAATACTGCTTAGTCCAATTTATGAAGTTATTTGAGGCAGGTAATTCAGATACTGGAGAAAAAAAAGCAGTCTTTCACTTAAATACCAAAATATCTTATTTAATGCAGTTGATATCTCCATCTCAGGCAGGAAAGCTGTTTCATCTTCATTTTAGCTTTGATTGCTAGAATAAGGAGTGACAGAGGGTTTACATGCTTTGCTTGTATATTCATTTTCTAAAGAGTGCTGGAATGACATCATATTTTCAGTGCTTCTGTCCATCTTCTTTCTTATTTGAGAAACATTTAACTTGTGTAATGGAAACAGTTGCAATGTCATTGTTTTAAATCATCTCAGAGCCCCAAAAAGGAAGTAGTAATTAGGGAAATACTTAGCACTATCTAACAATTGAGGAAATTATTATGTTTTCTATTATGATGCTTTTTGCCAAGAATAAGCAGCCAATTTTGAATTCATTCTGTAAATGATTTTTAATAACTGCTATCATATAATTACACAGTTCTTTCTGATATGTGATTCTTCTGATATGTGATTCTTCTCTTGCCCTGTAACTATTGATTTTTGTTTCTATCTTAAGTTTGTTTCTTGATTATCCTGATCTGAAACTCCCATTCACTTAACAATTTACTACTAACATGCTGAAGCAAATGAGCAGACATACAATAAAACACATTTTTGACATGGAATATAGGTTGATAATCAAGTTCTATTTACACAAATAAGAGTTAAAAATGAGGTTTCATTTAGACGAATAATTCAAATTATTTAGTTCAAAGGACAGGTAGATTTTAAGAAATGATTCCAAGCATTATACTGCACATTTGTTAAATAAGGATATAACTATAGTGGGGCCTGGCTTCTGTCTATTTTACTTGAGGCAGCTTTTCTTTATATTCTATCATCTCTCTTGGCATGCACAGATTTCTTAGTAATATAATTTATAGGTTTTTCCTTTTATCCTAATATGACATATATATATATATATATATACACATATATATCTAAAACCTAGTTTATATACTACTTCATCTTATAATTCTTTTATATGATTCGTTATCTTCCTAGAACCAGCAGATAAACATATCTTTGGATAATTAAATTATTCCATGGAAATCATTCTCATCAGTCTCTCATATCAACTGAGAGTTTCCAAAATGAACAACATGCCTATTATTCTAACAATCCTCAAATATAGTTTAGTAATATTTCTAATTCACCAGGCTTCCTCTTTGTTCTCACAGGTTAGTGTTAGAAGGACCATCTTTCACAATGGAAAGTGTAAATACTGAATATCATGGAGTCAAATTTCTATACCTTCCCAAGAGAAATGTGAGTGAGAATTAAAAGTAAATTCCTATGTGCAACTAAAATATGACAAAATTAAAAGGAATAGTATCATATATTTTAAATATAATTCTTAATATTACCTTTCTATTATAACAATGTTAATCCATTCATATTTATTACTAAGTTTTCTATATCTAATGAAATAAAATGCGTAATTATTTCCTCTGTCTTTTTGGTTAGAGGTCCTAGGCATTTGATCAAATTAAATTATATAACCTTTTATATCTGTTATCTGTGAAATCACATTGCAGACAAAACAATTCCATTTTAATAATGTCTATATCCCCCAAGATGACATTGATCAATTTCTGTCATTTTAATGAATTAATTATTCATGCTTTTTAAATCAGAAAAAATAGATGCTTTAGTTTTAGATGAAGTCAGTTTGAAGGATCAGGAGGATAAAAATATGACTTTGAGGTGGTGTTGTTCAGTCTCAGAGAAGATTATTATCTGTTCAATATCAGTCTATTAACACTCCAGTACATCATATCGTGAGTATGACATGACCAGGCAAGTCTTGCCTTTGGAAAGAGATTGCTACCAAAATAGTTCTTATGATCAGAAATGTATAAGGTAAGATTTGAAAGCTCTAATATAGTGAATGGAATTACAAGTGTACATATGAGTAAACAGAAAATGGCAAGTATTACTTGTTGCCAAAATTTGAATATCGAGCTATTCCCCATTAAAACCAGTCTGTTCTATTTTTGGATGTTCTTGGATGACTTAACATTTACAATAGCATATATAGAATTATTTGAAAAATCTGCATGGATATATATTCAGTGAAACCAATATTGGGAGGTTTGAAGTTTCTTTGGTGATCAAGGATTTATATTCACTATGTTTTTCTCTTTAGTAAAACTGAACTTGGTTCCCGGTAACAATTATATATTGGAGGCACACGATGCATCCATCCTCACCAGTCACTTACATTTAAGTATACATGCCTCAGCACAGACGCACAAGCACACAATTTAAAATGATAAAGAATAAGTATTTAAATGAAATGCATCCAAAGTAAAGCATTTTAGGGGAAAAATAGTGTTTCAGTTTTCTATGCAATTTCAAGTAAAACTCATCTAGATGATACAGATACTTAAGAAAATTAATGGAAAATTTATCATAATCAAGAATTCATTTTCAAAGGTTCACCTTAAAGTATATGAGAAAGTAATCAACACACTAAAATTAGGAAGATTTTGAGAAGATATATTAGTAAGCCAAGCATTCTAGAATCATCCAACTTACATTTCAGTCCATATTCCATTATGCTAAACATTTAAACTTGTAAAACAATCTCTTGTATTAGATTTTATTTTCTCCAAATAAAGAGAACAAACATTTGTTTCTACCAAGTATATTTGCAATAAGGGAGAAATGTAAATTGCAACATACTAATTGCTCATGCTACAGGTGTAATTTTATATTTTGTTTCACAATTCCCATCCTTTTGTAATGTAACTTCTATAATGAAAAAATCAATACTAGTTACCTTTTTCTAGTTAAATTCTAATTATCCTAATGAGATTATTAAACATTCAACTTAATAGAAATTTTTCCCATTTGTTTTTAAAGAATATTCAGAATATATAAAGATAATTATACTATGTTATGTAATAAAATATTTATGTATACATATACAGGCATATAATTCACAGGTTAAATACTAGGGCATTTCAGTTCCATCCTAGGTTTGTAGTAGTTCGATGTGATCCTCCATGCTAACCAATCTAGATAACTACTATCAGGAAAATATGAGTTGCAACTTATTCAGATATGGCTAAATTATACCAAAAGGAACTTTCATAGTTTAACTCCAAAGAGATAATGTGTTTAAATTGCTTGGAAGCCATATGTGATGATTTTCGACTCTAATCACATCGGTCAAGCATCAGAGGCAAGTTGTCATGAGTTGAAAAGACAAGTTTGGATACGTAGTTCCCAACCAGACTGAGTGACAGAGTATCATCCTGTCTGAAAAGATAAAACTAATTAATTGAAAATAAGGCACTGTGAATTGTGACTCACATATTTGGAAAATAATAAATGTTATAAGTTATGATTATATAAATAAATTACAAAACATTCTATTTTATGAATATATTGTAAAACATATAATATACTTAAAGATAGAGCAATATACAGTTTAAGTATACATCATTTGCATAAATTATTTCTATTTGATTATGCCAGACACCTAGTATTCTGATTTGTAATGTTTCCAATGTTTTTCCTTATATAGTCTGAATTCTAGGGTCAATGCTTAACCAGATAATTATTGGCAAAGTTGGGGCACAGAGTGATGTTCTACATAGCATATAAATTTAGTTACATATGTATTTCATTCTCAATTTCAATTATTTTGAACATATGTCTTAAAGTACTTTTTATATCCCTAAATCTGTATCATGTATAATCATGTTTAACAATATCTTAACATAGATATGTACATATGTGTTTATGTAGAGAGCATTAAAATCATAGCAAAAGTCCACTTGTTTTAATAACTATTCAGCATGTTAATCTATTCTAATACATGATCTTTAAGTTTAATAAATATTATGAATTTGCAATGAGTCACTTTCATGCATAATAGACAAAATGTAATGAAGGGTTCTTGTGAAATCAATTGCTAGATAAAAGCCGCTTATCATTAGTTTAAAAATTAGTGCATTAAGATTGAATTTTACTAGTTCATTGACCCTCTCAAATCCGACTTTATGCTCTTGTGAATAGAAAAAAAGTGATCCCCTTTGTATTCGTTTATTTTCTGTTACAAGAAAGGATTCTAAGAATATTTAAGAACTTCTAAGGGAAAACTGAACAAGAAAGGCTAATTGTGTCTGTTTTAAAAGTGTAATTTATGCCTGTAAATTTTTCTTTGGTGTCATTGATCATCTCAAGCAATGATTAGTTTTTCTCTGTTCTCTTTTATGCATAGAAGGGTTTTATGAAGATGTCCTATTTAGGATTGAATGTTATACATTCTCTCATTCCTTGTATATTTTTCAGTTTTGTGTCTGTGTCAATTCTTATCAGAGGCAAAAGGAATTTTACCTGATGAGGGTGGAATGATACACTTGTCAATATACTGTTAACATTCATTTTATTAAGGGGAATAATAAAGTTTGTTTTTCTGCATGTCAAGATCAATATTGTATTAGGTTTTTTAATCATTTTAACAGTACTAGGTTGAGGTCCATCATGTGGTATGCTCCTTAAATCCAACCTAAGGGTGGTTGGTTATTTCCATAACATTTCTGCCACTATTATTCTAATGTATCTTGAAATCAGGTTTCTGTTGTGGGGCCTGGAGCTGGGATAGTATTGATACCTTTTTCTTCTGGTAGTTATGCATATTGCTTTCCACTATCATGATACTGATCAGTATATATAAAGCTTCTACTTGAGCACCACCTCAATTTCTCCAAAAGTCAGTGTTAATTCAACAAGAAGGCCTTACAATTGTGTTTTAGAGAGCAACGCTTAGACTTGCCAATACCTTATGATGTTTGCAGGCATCTGTAGGATCCCTACTGAACAATTCAACAAGATGTAACTCCTTCCTGCTGCAGGAGTTTTACCTGATGTCATGTCTAATTGTGTCATTGTCATTCAGAAACCAACAGGAGTGATGCACATATAACAGACAGAAACTGAAAGCTTGCACGAGATCTGCACAAATTCTAAGGAGACAAAATCATAGAACTCAATAAAGAAATTGGAAGCAAAGTTTAACCCTAAACAGAGACACTATTTACTGCTGATCTTTCCCAGCAAAGGGAATATCAGTTTTCTCCAAAATAATGTCACTGGATGACACAGGACATTGCATACACCAGGACCAAAGAGGTGTAGTTGGCTAAGACAAATTGAACTCCTTGTTTTTTTTTTTTGTTTGTTTGTTTTGTTGTTGTTGTTGTTGCTTGTTTTAGTTTCATGTGTTTGTTGTGGGGGTTATTTTTGGCTTTTTTTTGTTTTTGCCTTACAAAACTGTTAAACTTAATTTTTGTAAATTTTATTTTTGTATATAGGTTTTGTTCCTTTTCATTTGAGACGGGGAGAGACAGAGACAGTCACGGTGATATAGACAGAATAGGAAGTGTGGTGGGAAGGAAGATAGGGAGGACCTGGGAGAATTATGAGAAGGTGACAAACATGATAAAAATGCATTCCATGAAAAAATATCCTTTAAGGAAAAAAAATTGGCAGAAGAGAAAGCAACCTGAAAGATTGTACGTGATTGGCTTTTTTTCAAAAAATAAAATATCACAGTTGCTTTGATTAAAAAAAGTAGGTGCTGTAGAGTGAGGGGATGCTTCAGGTAGGAACTTCTATGTTGGTAAATATGAGGACCAAAGTTCAGGCAACCAGTACCATGTCAATCTTGGCAGTGAGAGCACATATCCTTAGCCATATCACTGTGAAACACACAGATGAATTCTGGGGATTCCTTGGATACATATTTTAGTTGAAATGATGACTTCCTTATCCAAGAAACTACTTATCTAGGAATTAAGATGGAAAGCAACTGAGAAAAACATTCAGCGTTGACCTCTGTTTCACACATGTGCAAGCTCACCCCATCACACACATGCATATATATATGAGTATATATGCATATATATAAATTAATGCACATAATGATATTTTTAATTGTGAAAAATTAAGGAGTATATCTGATTTTACTTGGAATTAATACCCTGACTATCATTAGTCAGATTTGACTTAATTAATTTGAAATTATATAATTAAACTATTTTGTTACTTTTAAGCTTTTAAAAAACTGTTTTAAATAAAATTCAGCAGAACAAGAATTTAGTCAAATTTACATAGCCTCACAACACACACATATCTGCTTATGGCCTCCTATTAGTCTTTCTTCTGTTTTGTAATAGTCCCAATTTTAACTCTGATTGCATAACTTGATGATCTACAATTGTCTTAGCTACAGTTACCATAGTTGTGTTAAAATTCCATGAATAAAAGCAACTCCATGCAGGAAAGGGTTATTTCACTCACTATGTTATAAAAGTTCATCATCCTTAGAGTTTAAACAGGTAGGAACAGAACTCATACTGGGCAGGAAGCTGGATCAGGAGCTATTGCAGAGATCATGGCAGAATACTGATTACTGACTTGCTTCCATTGCTTATTCAACTTGTTTTATTATAAGATCTAGGATCATCATCCCTGGGGTGGCCCCACACACAATGGGCTTTGCTTTCCCACACCAACTCCTAACTAAGAAAATGCACTACATGCTTGCGTATAGCAAGATTTTGGAGGAACTTTCTTCATGACATTTCATTTTTTGGATAACTCTTACTTGTGGCAAGATGACATAAACCTTGCCAGCAAATGAATTATACCATTTTCTTATTCGGCATTTATTGCTAGTTTTTTTTTTATTTATAACTTTCAGTCTCAGAAATGATGAAATCTTCAGTCATCAGAAAACTGCAATCCAAGGTTGTTTTTAGTACATTTTTAATTCAAGGATAATATGTGCATTATTAGATGCTATAAGTTTGGAAAGAAAACTTAATGAATAGATGTGTACTGCTCTTGCAGAGGACCTGAATTCAATTCCTAACACCCCAATCAGAAAGCCACAATAGCCTGCAAATTCTTTTCCAGGAAATCTACTACCCTCTTCTCACCTCTGCAAGCACTGTACTCCTGAGTAGAAAGATGCACTCTCATACACACATAAACACATAATTCAAAAATAACTCAACAATTTATATTTGGTAATATATGTGTACCCAGAAAGAGAATTTTGCATATAATAACAACTGATGAAAAGAGATTTGAATTTGAAGGAGAGCAAAGGCAGTTATATGGGGTGGGGGGGAAAGAATGTATGAAAGAGAAGAAGGATGAAAAGATGTAGTTGAAATACAATGTCATAAATAATCACAAATGAATAAATAGGATACCAATTTGATTTAAGGTGTAAAATATTTTTGATGAGAAATAAATTGGTGAGTTGTTGGCATAAAGTAATATTATATTACTCTTCTTTGTCAATTGACAAGTCTGCTAAAGATATAAATTTTTGTATCTGAAAAACTATTTCCTTAGACCTTAGTCCGTAATGTCTTGGTATTTGGAGATTAGTTTGAGGTAAAACTGGTTCAGATGAGAGCATCACAAATGGATACTCCATAATATATTCTTTTTTAAAAGAGGTAAAATTCACACCAAGGTTTAATAAGTGAAAAAAGACATATACTCCCATATTAAACTTAAATATAACAAAATTAACATGTCTTTCAAAATCACACATTTTAAGGTATTGGGCATTTTCACTACAACAAAACAGAATGAATCAGAAGGTGAAGTAGATTGAGCAAAGAATAGATTTAAATTATTTCAAATATCTTAGCAGGTTGTTTCATGACATGGGATGACTACCCAAGTCACTTTTTGTTATGTTCTAACTTACTTGGAC
>JAQHUG010000142.1:533626-552453 GCA_028555095.1 Dicrostonyx torquatus
GGTTGTTCCCTAATTTTCTGAGAAATTGCCACAGTGACATTCAAAGAGGCTGTACCAGCTTGCATTCCCACCAGAAATGCAGGAGGGTTCCCTTTACCCCACAACTTCTCCAGCATAAGTTGTCATCAGTGTTTTTAATCTTGGTAATTCTTTTTATTATTTCTCAACTACTAGTCATTTTTATTATCTGTTTTTTTAATTCAAACATTTTATTTTATTGCTTTGTAAATAATACTATTCTTACATGTGTAAGATGGAATCTCAGAGTTGTTTTGACTTCATATGGAAAAGCAAAAAACCCAGGATAGCCAAAACAATCCTATACAATAAAAGACCTGCTGGAGGTTTCACAATCCCGGACTTCAAACTCTACTACAGAACTACAGTACTGAAAATAGCCTGGTATTGGCATACAAACAGACAGGAGGACCAAAGGAATAGAATCGATGAGCCAATTTTCGTCCACACACTTTCGAACACCTGATTTTTGACAAAGAAGCAAAAAATATCAAATGGAAAAAAAGAAAACATGTTTAACAAATGATGCTGGCATAATTGGATATCAACATTTAGAAGAATGAAAAAAGACCTATATCTATCACCATGCACAAAACTCAGGTCCAAATGGATCAAAGACCTCAACATAAATCTAGCCACACTGAACCTTATAGAAGAGAAAGTGGGAAGTACACTTGAATGCAATGGCACAGGAGAAAACTTCCTAAATATAACCCCAGCAGCACAGACACTGAGAGAAACAATTAACAAATGGGACATCTTGAAAGTGTAATACTTCTTCAAAGCAAAGGACAGGGTCAACAAGACAAAACGACAGCCTACAGAATGGGAAAAGATCTTCACTAACCACAAATCAGACAGAGGTCTGATCTCCAAAATATACAAAGAACTCAAGAAACTGGTCATCAAAATACCAAATAACCCAATAAAATGTGGAGTACAGACCTAAACAGAGAACTCGCCACAGAGGAGTCTAAAATGGCTGAAAAACACTTCAACATTCTTAGTCATCAGAGAAATGCAAATCAAAACAACTATAAGAGATTCTCTCTTAAGAACTGCAAAAAGAATGTAGAGAAGAGAATGAGAAGATAAGGATCTTTTCCTTTACACACACACACACACATATACACACACACACACGTTTGCATATCAATATACCCACATATTTTTCTACATACAAACACATGAGCAAGTGCTTATACAAATTATGCACACACACAGAAATAAAGATATATTGCAACTAACATTTTTAGAGAGGAAACCAACAAAAATCTGCTCTAAAAATCAGAAATCCCTCAACAACAACAGATTTTTCAATACTATCCCTTGTATTTGTCAGCTGTCAAAACTAGGAGCAATGATTGTTGGTGAAGATGTTCAGTATATGGTATTTTATTAGCACAAAGTAATACAACTTTCTTTATTATTTATCATGTGGCGAATACATGATTTAAAAGATATATTCAGAAATTTAGATTATAAATTTACAAATAGAAAATGTAGAGAACATAGTATGTGGGAATAATTTGACTACCAGCCCTCAGAACTTTTAGCAATTTATTTGCATAAAATTACTTCTGTAATGAGTAAATACATTTTTATAAAAGGATTTATAGGATTGTCTCTATGTGTGTGTGTGTTTATGTAAAGATACATGCATGTATGTGATAGAGGTTGATATCAGTTGAGGTTTTTCACTGATTTTCTTCTTAACTTTGATTGAGAAAGAATCTAGTGCTATGCCAAGTTCTCGCACATTGGTATAACCCAAATTTAAATCCCTTTGCTTTCCCTATATTTTCAGCATTTAACAGAGCGTTAATCACTGCTCTCAATTGAAAGCATTCTGTCAACAATTGGCATTCCATTTGTTTTTAAAATGAATGCTTCTAGAAGGGAAAATGAAATGCAGTACAAAAATTTCACCTTGACTTCTAGTTTTGGTCACAGATTTGAATTCTTCAGTAGGAAGATTATCAAAACAAATATGTCATCTAATTTAAAATTAAACATTAAGTGCAAGAATAATATCCCATGTTTTCATTTTCTAAGAGAAGGTTTCTTGCTTTGTTAATTTCTATGGAAATTAGTCTTCTTTTTGATGTAAAGAAGAGCAATATCAAAGCAATCATAAGTCATTTTCATTGTGTTCTGAGAGAATGTGATATTCTTAAAATTTTGTCTCTTCTTGTCTTCTTTATTTTTCCATCAATTCTGTTTTCTTTTTTCCCAGAAACACAAAATAGAGGCATTTAAGGATTTATAAAAATTAATATTATAAATAAACATAATTATACAAACTTAATAGCTTTAATAATTATTTTTCTAAATAATCTGTTTCAATGAACATTCATGAACGTTACTTTGAATCATATTTGAACAAGTAGTTTGTCATCAAGGTCT
Source organism: Dicrostonyx torquatus (assembly GCA_028555095.1). NCBI lineage: Eukaryota > Metazoa > Chordata > Mammalia > Rodentia > Cricetidae > Dicrostonyx > Dicrostonyx torquatus. Next base: position 536,051 of record JAQHUG010000142.1, read on the forward strand.
CAAATTTTCTGACATGCTAAATATGTTCATCGAATGAACATTTATTAAACACTAATACTCTGTTGGTTTAAAGTTATATATCAGTTCCTTCACTTTGATGCCAGATAAAAATGGTAGTATTTACATAAAGCAATAAATGAAATTCTGCAAGTACAATTCATCTTCTGTGTATCAGAAATGTTTGTGTCAATTTTTGTATATACTTCTACAGCTATAACGTAAGAAATCCTGAGCTGAATGAATGCATTAGCCACCCTGCTATCTGATGTTGTTATCAATTCAGCCAGTGTTTTACTCAATCCAAAACTCACAGTGCATGCAACAATGTCCCTTACACTCAGTTGAATAAACAGGCATGCAAGCAAATAACTCTCACAGAGCATACTAAGGAGGCAATATATGAATTGCTTCAGGGTTAACACATATCTGTTTGAATGTGATGCTTACTTAAGGGACCAGTGAGATATTTTCAGAGCAATTCTTCAAAATAGGCATTTTATTTGCATTTAAAACATCCCATGTGTAGCTTTGTTTTCGTATGATTTTGAGCATCATTTTCTGAGAAAAACTAGATGTTCTGTTTCTTACCAGAAATTAATTTCTTGAAGAGTCCTTTAAAATACGGTGTGAGGGGCATAAGAGATGACTTGGAGAAACTGCTGCTTTTGCCGAGGACACAGGTTCCATTCCTATCAGCTGTATGACCTCTCAAAGCAGTTTGTAACTCATCTGTTCTCATGAGACATTCAGGAAATACGGTCCTATGCTTAAAATAAAATAATTAATTCTCTAGAAACTTCAATTTAATATGATTAGCCATCTTTAATCAAGTGAAGAAAATGATTCCGATGTGTCCGCTCGGGGCACACCCTCCAGGGACGTACATTGATTTGTGTAGGAACTTCCATTTTGCACCTGGAGGGAAGTGCAGACTGCCTCTAGTGCATTCTAGGAAGGGTAAATATCAATCTTTCCTCATGAAATCATAATTCAGGTCCCTGAGTAACTATAAATATAGCAAACCTCTTATGAAAATGTAAGCAACTTTAAGACAAAAATCATATCATATATGGAACATGCCTTTCCAGTTCAGAGTATGAACCGATTAAGACAAAAATGTCTCTCCCAAAGCAAAAGACAAAAGCAATAAAATTCCTTTTATTATATTCCACTTGATTTAAACGTGGAAAATGAAATCATGTGAAATTTAAAATACTAGAGTTAAGCCAAATGAAATTCTTTACAAAAAAAGAAGAAAAGGTGCTTTATTCTTTTTGATTGTATGTCATAATATAGCAATCCTTGAAATGTGATACATTCAAAATCAAATATTCTAAGGGTAAAATTAGCTCAGATCAGATGAGGAAAGAAGCATAAATCTTGAACAAGGTACTCAGAGATGTATTAAATCCCTCACGTCCCTGGGACACTTCCTAATGAAAGACATGATGCTGAACATCTTGGAGCTGTATTTAGAGTCATAGTGAGAATCTATGTGCAAGAAAATTTGCACTCACTCAACAGATCTGAAAGCCCAGCCTCTAGTCCTTTGCTAAAATCCACAAGATCTATAGTTTTTTCTGGACCGTGAGGCAGGCTTCAGGTAATTTTTTCTTTGCATTTTACAAATTGTTGAGATTCTTGGTGTTGATGATTTCCCTTGCAGTTTTACTCTCAGAAGTATGATGATCTCATTCTGTAAATTTTCAATAATGTATAAACATCACATATGCAAACATAACTAATAATCCTAATAAATGACAAAAATTTCATATTAACCTCAATAACTGAGAACAACTCTTTCACAAAAATATACAACTTTCATAATAAATTGTCTTTAAGGTAGTAAAGTCTATTTGTGACAGATCTACGATATACTGAATGGAAAAAACTGGAGCGATCCTTAACAATCATAAATGAGATAATACTGCTTTCTATTTCTATTTGAAATTTTAGCTGGTACAAGAATTGAAATTTAAATTATATTGAGATAACATCTCACCCTAATGAGAATGGCAATCATTAAGAAACCAAATAAACAATAAATATTGATGAGAAATTTTACTGACTGTATACAAATGTGCCCTGAATATAATTAAAATTTTTTGAGAATTTTGTATACATTGTATCACAATTATTTTCTTCCCATAACTCTTCCCAGGTATGTAACCATATTCCTTTACCCACACAATATTGTGTCATCATCTTTTAGTTATTACACACATGAAGGCCAGTTTTGTACTGCTCATGTAGTCTTTAAATTATGAATTTCTTCTGTAGTATGATTGATCTACCAGGGGATACTCTCTTAATGAAAATTAGTTGCCTCCCTTAGATAGAAAATATCAATTTTTAATAGCTATAGAGCTAGAGGTGGTTATGTCTCATCATATCATCACACAGAATTCACAGTTAGAAATGAAAGTATTGCTTTCTCCTCTGATAGCCTGTATAGCCCCGTCTAGAACTGTGAAATCTAGCCAGTAGAATTGAACCTTCCAGATGAGTAATAGTTTAATATGTTCATGTTCTAGCACTTAAGTGTGGTAATATCTTCAGGAATTGGATCTTATCATCAAGTTTTGGAGCGTTACTAATAACATTGACAAAAGCCTGGAATGTTTACCAGTCCGAGGTACATTGCTGGCTGAGTCAAAAAGAGATAATTCTTAGTCAAAGTGCAAACATTTCTTTTTCCTCTTTTCTGTATTTTTTATGCAAAATATATTACAGTATAAGCATATCTTTCCTAATACTCAGAAACTCTTCCCCAGTTCTACACCATGTATCTGCTCACTATCTGCTCACCAACTTCCACTACTGGAAATGTTCCTCCTTGACTTTTAGATGGATGTTACCTCATGGATCTATAATCCCCTTCTGATAGAAGTTCTACTTTCTTTATTTTTCTTGGACCAACACTTACAATCTCATAATAATGCTCCTTAATAAACCCACTCTCCAGTATTTCTGAATTTCATTCCTTAAGTTTATGAGACAAGAAGCTAGAAGTCATTGACTTAAGGCTGCTTTGAAGACCATTGATTTGTTCATTAGCTTAGCAGCTCAAGTTATATTTTCTTAAGCAACAAAGCCTCCCTTTCCCTTAAGTCACTGCTTTTCCAATATGACCAGGATCTAGAATTACAAGGAGGCAGGCCTAAGTCATGTCATTTTTAATATCATGGTTAAGGTCAATAAAGACAAAACTACATAAAGTGGAATGACTCATACTAATGTGAGTGGTACCATTCCACATACTTGGAAGATGGTCTGCATAAACAGGATCATGATAGCCTTAGTGGGATAGCAGACAAAGTCACTTGCCTTCAGATTTAGTCCGAGTTCAGTTTCCAAACCCAACATTGTAGAGAGAGACAGAAGAGGCATCCAAATTCTTTCCTCTGATCTTTGCATATGTGCCACTTTATTCCTCCACATACAATGACAAATATCTTCAACCAGTTACAAAATCAATTTATAATCTATCAAAAGCTTTTGTTTACCAAAAAGAGATTTAATGTAAAAGAAACCTGGAAAATAGTTATAATCACAGCAGCCCCCACCCCATTCTCAACTCATCCTAAAAATAAACATAAACAAGGGTATGAAAAGCCTCAATGAAAATTATAAAACTGAAGAAATTAAAAACAGATATTAGATGATAGAAAGTTGTCCTCTATTGATTGCAAAATTAATAGTGCAAAAATATTCATTATGAGAAAAAAATGCATAATTTAACCTAACAGTCCTGAAACCTCATTGTCATTCTTTATAGAAATATATATTGAAACTTTGTGAAATATATACAAAAGCACTTCTGAGCAAAATACTTTATGAAACATTTTCTTTTGTTTTTGACTGAATTGAAATTTATTACAAAGGATTTCAATCACAAATTTTAGATGAAGAAAAGTTCTCAGAAGTATGACATATGACAACATTTAGTGTGGGCATCTCAAGGCACAACCAAAAGAATGTGTAGCAAGAAATGAATGCTATAAACATCATAATATAAGATTAAAAATTACTAAAGAATTACATAGACCACAGCATTGTAGTAATAGCACAAAAAACTGAAATATGATCGAATGGAATATAAAAAGGACTCAGAAATAAACCAAGATAGCTAAAGCCTAAGGAAAAAAAGATATGTGTCAAAAACACACATTGGAGAAAAGACAATCTCTTTAACAAGTGGCAAGGGAAAAGTGGATTTTCACATGTAAAGAATAAAATTAGGTTTCATCTCTCATGCTGTACAAAAAATCAATTCAACGTGGTTCAAAGACCTTAATATAATAGCTGGGTATCTTTAGCTAATGGAAGAAAACAGAGGAACAGCTTCAAAATGCAGGGACAGGTAGAGATTCTTTGTGTAAAAATCCAATCACTTCAGAATTAATAATACAAATTGACAGATGGAGCATCGTAGAGCTGAAAATCTTCTGCACTGCACAGGAAATAAAATTGTTAAAGAGTCAGACTACATAACAGGACCAGACATTTTTAAAATAATATTTTAGAGGAGTTATATGCAATATATACAAATAAGTGAAACAAAAACAAAATAAAATATTGTAATCAATATATGCATAAATAAATAGAATAGGAATATTGTTTGGAAAAGAAACAAGGTATATTTGCTAACTGTAATACTTACTAACAAGCAAGTATAATATACTAACATTTTCTATTTTGTAAGTGATAATTTCATGAAAAATATTCAATGACATTATTTGTTGTAGATTTTTTTTAAAAAGAAACAAAGGTTAACATTAAAGTGTACCTCTTTTTCTACCATAGTCAGAATGATTATTGTCTAGAAAAGAAAGAATACCAACTGCTAGTCAGGTGTATAATATTGTTACTCCTATACACTATTGGTGGACAGCCTAATAAGTGCAACTTCTATTAAAATCAATAAGGAACTTCATTCAAATCTAAGCATAGAAGTACTGTATTATCCAGGTATCACCCCCAATACACCCAAAATAATAAAAGTCAATATTCAGAAATATATACAAATGTCTATGTTCACATTGGCAAAACTCACATTGATAATGCTACTGAGTATACCTTTGTGCCCACTAACAACTAAACTAACAGTTAAACAGCTTAAGAAAAAGATGAAATATTGTTAGACACTGGAAGAATACATTTACATCAGTTTTCAAGACAATGTATAGATCAGGATAGCAGGATGTTTGAAAAAAAAATCCAGATTCACAAGGATAATGAATTATGCTTTCTCTTACATGTTTGATTAAAGATAAACAAATAATTAGAAAATTATTGGGAAACTATCAAAGTTAAACAGGAAATCATTGAAAGGAGGAAGAAGGGTCAAAAGCAAATAAGAAGAAGCTATTAAATAGTGTCACAGTACCTCATACACTTGCAGAAATGTGAAATTCCCAAACACTGTATTCTATATGATAAAATGTGCTAATATAAAATATATTAAAAGAGAAAAGTGAGATTAAGGATATCAGTAGCATGTCTGGGATTGTACTGATGAACTAAATACTTCTTGTAAGTTGGTACAAAAGAACTTATGATGCTACATCTTCCAAGTTTCTTTGGAAGAAACTGAAACAAGACAGAAGTGATCATATTTACTAATATTTCCCATTTATAGAAAATAAACCAGGTAGAAAGTATAAAACATCTTGTTCATGGCCAGGTTTCCCCTGAAATACCAACACACTATACAATCACAGATACAACCCACATCAGGTAGAAAAAAAGGTAACTGACTGACCTCCCAGCTAAATTTCCCAAACATCACATTCTAAACTCCAGGGCACATTCTGCAGCACCCCTCCTCCCATCTCAGAGCTGGAAGACTAATGGTCCTTGTCCCCAACTATGATGGAATTCCATTGCTCTGGTGAAATCCACAGCAGATGGTCAATAGGTGAGAGAGCTGCCTTCAAGCTGTACTACCACTGCTGCCACATACTGGATTCTCTTCCCCAATACCTACTCTGCTGCCCAACCCCAGCAATGTGATCATCCTCCTTGTGGCCGGCCAATCCTACCCATGCAGCTACAGCAGGCTACATAGGCACAGGCACAACCCATACCCGTTTGAAAAATAGACTCCATAAGCACAGGTACAACCCACATGAGTCAGAACAGAAGAAAGTAAATGATCTATGCACACAAACCACCATGGAACAACCCTAATGGGCATGAAGACCTGTCAAAAACCAGAAATTTTGGCTGTTCAGGACAAAAGACAAAACAGAAACAGATAATAAAGAAACAAAAAACCTACACAAGAAAGACAGCATAATAATCAACATCCATTACTAAAATTATCCTAAACCCAGATGCATAATGCCAGTATAAGAATCCACTCAACAACTGAAAGGGCAATATGGTATCATCATGATTCCATAATCCTACAATAGAAAGCCTGGAACAATACAACATTGCAGAAGCACAACGAGACACCATTAAAAATAAATTCATGAAAATGATAGGGGACCTTAATCAGGAAAAGAAAAATTCTCTTAAAGAAATCAAGCAAAATCCAATCCAAAAAAATTGGAAGAAAGCAATAAATTCCGTAAAGAGGTCCGAGAAAAAAAATAAATAAAAGAGATGAAGAAACTGGTTTAAGACTTGAAAATTGAAATGGAAAGAATAAAGAAAATACAAACTAAAGGAATTCTGGAAATGAAAAATCTCAGTAAGCCAACAGGAGCTACAGATGCAAGAGTCACTGACAGAATACAAGAAATGGAAGACAGAATCTCAGGCACTGAATATACAATAAAGTAAATAGATTCATTGGTCAAAAAATGTTAAATCCAATAAATTCCTAACACAAAACATCTGGAAAAAGTGGGATGCCATGAAAATATCAAACTCAAGAATAATAGGGATAGAAGAAAGAGAAGAACTGCAGCTCAAAGGCAGAGAAACATATTCAACAAAATCATCAAAGAGATCAGTCCCAACCTAAAGAAGGATATGTCAATATATGTATAAGAAGTTGAGCGAAAAACAAATAGTCGGGACCAAAAAGGTTCCCTTGCAATATAATTACCAAAGCATTCAGAATAATGAAAGAATATTAAGAACATCAAAAGAAAATGGCCAAGTAAAATATAAAGGCAGAACTATAGGAATTGAAGATGCTGCTTTTAAGCAACATCTCAATAAAGGTTTTAAAAATCATAAGAAAGATGTTCGGCTGACATTAAGAGACCATCCATGGATGCCAACAGGCTATTATACCAGCAAAACATTCAATCACCATAAATGGCAAAACTAAAATATTTCATTACAAAACCAGATTTAAACAATACCTATACAAAAACACAGTCCTAGAGAAAGTACTAGAAAAAAACTACAACCCTTGGAAGTGAGCTGCACCCAAGAAAACAGTGGCAATAGAAAATCTCACTACAGCAATACCCAAAAGGGGAACACACACATGCACTCCTACACACATACCATAAATACTCCAACTGAAAAAAGGGGAAATTAAAAGAGTAAACAGTTTAAAAAGATTTTTCCAATAAAATGGATCTAAGAAGCAAACTGGGGGTATCTATCCTAATATTTTACATAATAAATTCAAATTCAAACTAATTAAATGAGATGGAGGACATCTCATATTCATCAAAGGAAAAATCCACAAAGATAAAGTCTCATTTATGAACATCTATACCACAAATACAAGGGCAACCACATATTTAAAAATAAATATTACTAATGTTCAAATTACAGCAAATCCCACACCTTGATTGTGGGAGAATTCAACAACTTAATCTCAATAATAAATAAGTCTTCCAGAAATAAGGGCACTAATAGATATTATGATGCAAAAGGACATAACAGATGTCTACATAACATTTCACCCAAACAGAAAAGAATGTGCTTCTCAACACCTCATAGAACCTTCTCTAAAATTGGTCATATTCTCAGTCACAAAGCATATCTCCACAGATACAAAAAATCATAATATCCCCGTGTGTCATATTGGATCACTGTCAGTTTTACTAGGAGTTCAATAACAATTCAAAGTACAGAAAGACAACAAATTCATGTAAACTTTCAACTGAATTAACAATGGGTCAAAGGGAGTAATAAATAAAGAAATTAACTACCTAGAAATCAATGAAAATGAATGTACAGCATACCCAAACTTGTGGTACACTATAAAAGCAGTGCTGAGATAAAAGTTCATAGCATAAGTGCCTAGATAAAGAATTTGGTTAGATCTCACAGTACTGACTTAATAACACACTTGAAACTTGTAAAAAAAGATAAGCAACTCACCCAGGAGGAGTAGACAACAGGAAATAATCAAACACAGATTAATTGTAAAAAATCAAACTCAAAGTTGAAATCAACAAACTGAAACAAAGAGAACAATACAAAGAAACGAAGCAAAGAGTTAGTTCTTCAGTAAAATCAACTAGATTAAACAAAGCATAATCCAAACTAACCAAAAGGCAAGGAGAGAACATCCAAATTAACAAATCAGAAACAAAAAGGGAAATATAACAGACAATGAGGAAATCCATAGAATCATTAGGTCATACTTCAAAAACCAGTACTGCACAAAACTGGAAAATTGAAAAGAAATGGACAACTGTCTTGATAAGTACCACATACAAAAATTAAATCAAGACGAGATAAGCAATTTAAATATGCATAAAATTCTTAAAGAAATAGAAGCAGTCATTAAAAGTCTCACAGTCAAAAAAAGGCCAGAGCCAGATGGTTTTAGAACAGAATTCTACTAGAATTTCACAGAAGAGCTAATACCAGTACTCATCAAATCATTTCACACAATAGAAAGAGAAGGAGAATTGCTAAATTCTTTGTGTGAAACCATGATAATCATGATACTCAAACCACACAAAGATACAACAAACCAACAGAATTACAAAACAATTTCGCTCATGAACTTTTATTCAAAAAATAATCAATAAAATACTAGCAAACCAAATCCTTCAGACCACATCAAAAAATCATCTACCATTATCAAATAGGTTTCATTCAAGAAATGAAGGGATGGTTCAACATGTGAAAATATGTCAATGTAATACACCATATAAACAAAATGAAAGAGAAAACCCATGATCATCACGTTTGATGCTGGAAAAGCCTTTTGACAAAACCAACACCCCTTCATGATAAACGTTTTTTGAGACATCAGGGATATAAATAACTTACCTAAACATAATAAAAGCAATAAACAACAAGCAACAGCCAACATCAAATAAATGAAGAAAAAAATCAAAGGGATTCCTTTAAGATCAGGAACAAGACATAGCTGTCCACTGTCATTATCTATCTATCCAATATATTTAAAATCCAAGTTCTACCTAGAGCAATAAGACAGCAAAAGCGGATACAAATGGGAAAGGAAGAAGCCAAACTTTTGCTATTTACAGATGATATGAGAGTATACATAAGTGACCCCAAAATTCTACCAGGAAACTACTACAACTGACAAACATCTTCAGTAATGTGACTGGATACAAGATTAACTAACAACAACAAAAAATAATCAGTATCCCCCCTATATAAAAATGATGAACAGGTTAAGAAAGAAATATGGGAAACAGTACTCTTTACAATAGGTGCAAACAATATAAAAGATTTTGGAGTAACTCTAACCAAACATGTGAAAAAACCTGGATAACTAAACCTTTGTCTTAAAGTAATTGGAGAAGAAATCTTAAAATGGAAAGATCTCTCATGCTCATAGAGTGGTAGGATTAACATGGCAAAAATGGCAATTTTACCAAAACCAAACTACAGATACATTGCAACTGTTATCAATATTCCAACATGATTCTTCACAGACCTCAAAATAACAATACTAATTCATACGTTAAAAAAAACCAAAAGTCCATATGTCAGAAACAATCCTGTAAAATAAAGAAACTTTCTGAGATATCACCATCCCAGACTGCAAGCTCAACTATAGAACAATATAAGGAAAACAACAGGGTATTGGCATAAAAACAGAAAGACGGATCAATAGAATTAAAAGTAAGACCCTGACATAAATCCACACAATTTTGAACACCTGATTTTGACAAAGAAACCAAAATTATAGAATAAAAAGAGAGCATCTTCAACAAATGAGGTTTGTTTAGATTTCAGAATGTAAGAGTGCAAATAGATCCTTATGTATCTTCCTGTGAAAAATTCAAGTCCAGGAGCATCAAATATCTCAAATTAAATCTAGGTACACTGAGCCTGAAAAGAGAAGTGGGAAGTAGCTTTGAATGCACAGAAGATGACTTCCTGAATAGAACTCCAGTATTCCAAACACGGAGATTGACAGTTAATACATGGATTTCTGAAATTGAAAAGCTTCTGAAGGTAAAGGACACTCTCAATAAGCAAAAATAGCCTAAAAAATGGGGGAAAAAATCTTCATTAACACCACATCAGAGAGAGGCCTGATCTACAAATTACATAAAGAACTCAAGAAATTAGACATTAACATACCAAATAATCCAATTTAAAAATGGGTACAGATTTAAGCAGCGAATTCTCAACAGAAGAATCTCAAATAACTGAGATATACATAAAGAATTCATCAACATCCTTAGTCATCAGGGAAGCACCAATTAAAATGACTCTGAGATACCATCTTATACCTGTCAGAATGGCTAAGATCAAAATATAATAACAGCTTGTTTCAATGAGGTTTTGCCTTAAGTAGAAGACTTCTCCACTACTAGTGGGAGTGCAAACTCATACAACCACTTGGGAAGTCGAGATGACTTAAGCTATACCAATCTTGGGCATATACCCAAAGAGTGTGCAAACATACGATATTGACATTTACTCAATAATGTACATAGATAAACTATACATAATAATCGAAACCTGGAAACAACCTAGATTTCTCTCAACCAAGGACTGTATAAAGAAATTATGGTATATTTGCACAGTAACATATTAGCCAGCAGTAAAAAAAAAATCATGTTATTTGCAAGCAATTGGATAAAATTAGAAAAAAATCCTGAGTGAGGTAACCCAGACCGAGAAAGACAACCATGGTGTGTACTCACAACTGGATATCAGGTGTAAAGAAAAGGATAATTAGGGAGGCTACAATCCATATCACCAAAGAGCCTAGGTAACAAGGTGGTCCAAAAAAGGATGCATGGATTTCTGTGGGAAGGGGAAATAGAAAAGATCACCTGGGTAAACTGGAAGCATGAGTCAGGAGTGGAGAGGTGGGGGGAAGGTTTAGGAGTATTGGGAGGTTGGTAGTATAATGGATCTGGTTGAGCAGGTTGGGGACGAGAAGCAGGGTGACAATCATGAAAAAGATGCCTTGATGGGGGATCATTTGGGAATACAAAGAAACCTGGTGCCAGGGAATCTCTGAGAAATTGAGAAGGACAAACCCAGCTAATACTTCTAGCAATAGTGGAAAGGGTGTCTAAACTGGTCTTTCCCCATAATCCAATTGGTGACTTTTTCAGTTGTCACAGAGGACTATTATCCAACAACCTCTTGAAGCACTAGATCGAGCTCCTGGAGCAGTGGTGAAGAGAGAAGTGAAGGATCATGTGAGCCAGGATGGTCAGGGTCATGAATGGGAAACCCACAGAGGTAACTGACCTGAGCTCATGAGAGCCAGCAGATGCTGGACTGACAGCTAAGGAGCCTGCTTTAGACTCACCTAGGTGTGTGACAGTTGTATAGTTTGGTTGGTTTGTAGGGCTCCTCCTAACAGTGGCATCAGGGCAATATCCCTGGTACTTGAACAGCTTTGGGAACTTATTTCCTGTGGTTGATGGCCTTGACCACACTTGCTGCAAGGAGGGGAGCTTGATTCAGTCTCAACTTTATGTGCCATGCTTGGTTGACTCCCATGAGAAGCCTGTAACTTTATGAATGGAGACAGAGGAGTGGAGAGGGGTCCCTAGATGGAAGATGGAGGAAAGGAATAGGAGGATTTTGACTGTGTTTTTCTGTCCTGCCCAGTCCTTGCAGTCATTAGGTCCCAAAGAAAATCACACAGACATCTACATTAGTTATAAACTGATTGGCCCATTAGTTCAGACTTCTTATTAATTCTTATAACTTACATTAGCCCATTATTCTTATCTGTGTTAGCCACATGGCTCAGTACCTTTTTCAGCGGGGTAACCACATCTTCCTTTTTCTGTGGTTGATATAGGACTGGAGAGGAATGGGCTTCCATCTTCCCAGAATTTTCCTGTTCTCCTTGACCCGCCTCTACTTCCTGTATGGTTGTCCCACCTATACTCCCTGACTGGCTACTGGCCAATCAGTGTTTATTTAAAACATAATTGACAGAATATAGACAATTGTCCTGCACCAGGAAGAGAGGAGGGATGGGAACAGTGGACCACATGTAAAATAAAGGAAAAAAAAGTAATAAAGTGTAAAAGATTTCCTGTTGAGAAGCTAAGGGTAGATATATGCAAAAATAATGATGAAATTAAGATCAGAGACTGAAGACCATAAATAATAAAATGTGTTAAAGATTTGAATTTATAATATATCTTAAGATATTGGACACAAGATTTTTTTTGCTTTTAATAAATATAAATATATATATATATATTATACATATAAATATATATAAATATAAATAAATATAGGCTTCTCTTAGTGAATATATATACACAAATATATATTTAATTCATAAAATCTATACATTGCATATTAGATACATATTTTAAAAGATATTTAATATTGAAGTAGCATACATATATAACTGTATCATAAGAACAGAAAGCCTCAATGTTGGAAATACATTGTTCCCAGATCCTAAAGACCTGGAAGTCCTAGAGAATTGTTTCTGCTGAGTCCAGGTTGAGAGTTCAACAGCTGAGATTTTGACATCACTAAGGGTGAAGCCAGAAGGATTAGCCACAGGAGTTCAGGAGGAATGGTACATCATGGGTTAGTGGTACCTCTTATTTCAATTCTTTTTAGGAAGAGGGTTCACAGCATAGGATGCCACTCATATTGGGAGGCTGGGCAGCAGGTCTTTCTCCTGCTTACGACCACATATATCAAAGAACTATAGAAAAGTACATGCAGGCATAAACTAAATGACTAGATTTAGACATTTCTCAATCCAGTAAAATACTGTCAAAAGTACCCATCACACCAATAATATCTCACCACTGAAATTATGGTACAGACCGTGCCTCATAGCTAATCCTGAGAAATGAATGCAAATGTTAATAATACAACACAACTTTTACATTTTACTTGTGCAATGATCTGTGGGATTTGTTTATTACTTCATGTAGACAGGATATTTCATGGTGTGAAGTAAATATAAGAAGTCTGATACTGTAAACAGTGTCATAGATAAGGCTCATATCTGTATCCTAAAATTGTTTATGAATTTTAAAAAGAGGACAATTTAATTTTAAAATTAAGTTCTCTTAAAAATAAAATAATGCAAACAGAATCAGACCAAAGAAATCTCAGGTTTCATACAGTAAAATTCTTACAAAAGAGAGCTATGCCTGCCTTCTGTGCTATTATTACCTTTTTATTATATTTTATTATACTCACCTAGGGGAAATAATGCTATGATTTAACTCAAATGAAACTACACATAAATAAATAAATTTTAATTTAGTAAAACTTGAGTAAATAAAACATTTTTAACCAATTTGAGAAGGACTAGTTCAACAATCATACAAAACTATTTCCAACTCTAGTAGAAAAATAAAGATAACATCATATTCAAATATCATTATCAATACTTCACATGAGTTTAAGTCCTGAAATGTTCAAGTGAGGATAAATTTTATAGCAGAGGATTTCTGCAAACATTAAAAAACTTAGTACAACCAACTTAAAAATGTGTTTGACAGCATGTCCTAAGGTTAAATACAATAAACAAATCATGTTAAATCTAAGAGACACATTAGAAAAATGTAACCATGTCCAGATAAAGACATATAAAGGAGAGTCAGTGAGCTGGGCTGCTGCGATCTACTGGATCCTGTTCCCACACATCCAACTCTGCTGTCCAACCCATGCACCTCATCATTCTCCCCTTGGCCAGCTCTTCTCAGCAATGCCAGCAGACTCCATGGGCCTAAGTACAGTCCACAACAGCCAGAAGAACAGGTGAGTGACTGGTCTTCCACCTGAGGTGCTTCAATACCAAATGCCTTGTCTCATGGCATATCTTGTTCCCATCTTCTTCCTATTTCAGCCCCAGTAAGGCTGTTCAGTAATGTCCCCAATTCTGGTGGAATCCCACTCCAACAAGAAAGCAAAATAATGACCCTCCTAATAGCTGAAATTCTGCCACCAGCCTTTCATTGATTTCTTTTTCCCCCAAACCCACTCTACCACCAAACCCCACCCAACTCATAATTCTCCCAAGGCCATTTCTTCTTTGAAACTCTACTAAACTCCATAGGCCCATGTATAGCCCACATGAGTAAGAAGAACATTATCCCCTCCACTGGGCTCCATTTTCTCATCGATAACTTCAAAGAGGACTTCAGCTTTACAGGAGGCCAAGTTGGATCTATATACCCAATGCCCAAAAAACCTTAGCAGAAAATAAAAAGTACTGGATCTAAAGACTTGCCAGTCACAGGAACCCTTGGCTACCTAGTCTAGAAGAAAAGAGAGGAAAAAGAAAACAAGGGAACAAATATCTTTCCAACAAAGGCAAATAAAGAGTCAATACCTAGATGTATAATTATCAAATTCAGATGCCTGAATGCCATAGTAAGAACACATTCAGTAATAGAAAGTGTAATATGGAACCACCAGAAACCAGAAATCCTATGATAGCAAGACCTGAGCCTTCTGGGAAAATAACTTTTTGAAAATTATAGATATCCTTAATGATGAAATTCAAATTTCCCTTAAAGAAATTGAGGAAAATACAAAAGAGAAGAAGAAAATTTGATGAAATCAATAAGTCCCTTAAAGAATCCAAATAATGCCAAGGAAATATAATCAAACCAGTAAAGGAAATGGTTTAAAATCTAAAAATGAAAATAGAAGCAACAAAGAAAACAAAAACCAAGGAAATCTGAATATGGAAAACCTGGGTAAGGGAACAGGAACTACATATGCAAGCACCATCAATGGAAAACAAGAGATATAATAAACATCAAAGATATGAAAGAGAAATAGAATTATTAGTTAAAGTAAATGTTAACTCTAAAAGATTTCTAACACAAATCTTCTAGGAAATCTGAGACACCTTGAAAAGACCAAACCTAATAATAAGAAGAATAGAAAAACAAAAGAATCCCAGCTTAAAGCAGAGAAAATGTAGGCAATTAAATCATAGAAGAAAGTTTTTCCAACATAAAGAGGACAGGCCTTTAGAAATAGAAGAAGCTTTGCTGTGGGAGATTAAGCCCTCTTGCTTTCAGCCAATGGCTTCTAAGATACCCACCCAATGTGGGGCGTGGTTTTCATTTTAAAAAGAGCCTCAGCCGAGCTAACTTGCTTCTGGCTTTCATGCTGACGGCTAGACTCGGTTTCCTGTTTGCCACCAGAGGAACGTGGTTTGGGACATTTATCTGTAAGTTTTATCCCCTGAATAAAATACCCCTTTTTTAATCAAACTGGTTAATATTGTCCTGCGACAATATTTTGGCGTCCAATGTGATTGGCTAAATCCACTTAAAAACCGGAGAGGGCTTACAAAGGAGAGAACCCCCTCTCCACCAACCCAGCTTGTTTAAAGCTCCGTGCCTCTCAGGATTCACTCTGCTACCCACCTGATTTGCAAAGCGGTTTTTTAAATCACCCATACAGACTTGGGGAACACTAAGAAAATTTCCCTGGGGCAATAACTCGCTGAGACATTCCAGCACCAGCTTTCGGCTTTTGTAAACCACAGGCCAGTGCCGGAAGCTAGACGCGCTGTTGGTCAATCGCTGAAAGCTTCCGGATTTCTGTTTTTTGTACTTGGACCTTAGATTTCTTACTCTGTGTAACCTCTTGAGATTAACTTTCTTCCCAGTTTCTTAACAAGAATTAGGACCCAACTTCTAGACCACAGGGATTAAAGGCATGCGGCAGGCAACACTGGTGAGTTCTGAGGGTAAAATATGTTTGACAATATCAGCCTCTGTTGCTTGGAGAACTTGCTGGTTGGTAACATATCTGAGGTCTTCCAAGACACGTATGATGCCATTCTTACGGGAACATTTCTAGGAGTCATTTTTTTCTTGTGTTCTGTAGTTTTTTCATAAAATTTTGGTCAATGCAGGCTGAATTGGGGCTTCCGAGACAGAAAATTGGAGACTTAGAAATGAAAACATCCGGCTTAACTAGCAATTTTCAGTCAACAGATGTGCTTTTAGATACAATTCAAACTGATACCAACCTTTTCAAAAAACAGATTTTACAACTAGAAGGGGATGCTAGAC
>JAQHUG010000142.1:557170-573916 GCA_028555095.1 Dicrostonyx torquatus
ACAGGGTTTCTCTGTGCCTTTAGAGCCTGTCCTGGAACTAGCTCTTGTAGACCAGTCTGGTCTCAAACTCACAGAGATCCGCCTGCCTCTGCCTCCCGAGTGCTGGGATTAAAGGCGTGCGCCACCACCGCCCGGCTAAAATACCCCTTTTTAAATCAAATTGGTTAATATTGTCTGGCAACAATAAAGCTTACAGAACACAAAATACACTGGACCAAAAAAGCAAAAGTCTTCTCTACACATAATAATCAAAACACTATAAATATAGACAATAAAGAGAATATTAAAATTTGCATAGGAAAAAGGCCAAATAGCATATGAAGGCAATCCTATCAGAATTAAACCTTAATTCTCAATTCTTAATTCTCTGAAAGCAAGAAGGGCATGGACAGATGTCTTACAGACTTGAAGAGACCATAGATGCCAAAAACATCAAATACCCTAGACAAAGAAAGCAATATATTTCATGAAAAAAAGAAACATATTTTAAAAATACCTATCTTCAAACCTAGCCCTACAGAAGGTACTAGAAACAAACTCCAATTCATAGAACTTAGCTGAACCAAACAAAAATTGAAAGTAGGTAATCTTACAACATAATATCCAAATAAGAAACATATACAATACACACACACACACACACACACACACACACACACACAAACAACAACAGCAAAATAATAGAAATTTATGATCACTGGTCATTGACTTCTCTTCATATCAATGGACTCAATACATAATAAAATGATACAGGTTAGCAGAGTGAATATGAAAACTGTATCTATCCTTCTCTTGCATACAAGAAGCACACCTCAACTTCAAAAACAGACATTACCATAGAGTAAATTGTTGGAAAAAGGTTTTTCAATCTATTCAAGTGGATATAAGAAGCATGCTGGTGTACCTATCCTAATACCTTAAAATAGACTTCAAGCTAAAATTAATCAAAAGACATAGAGAAGGGCATTTCACATTCATCAAAGAAAAATTCACCTCGGTGAAGTCTCAATTCTGAACGTCTGTGCCCCCAAATGCAAGGCCCTCCCCAATATTTTTAAAAGAAATTTTACTAAAGCTCAAATTATACATTAGCAGTGAGTGATTCAAGACCCCACTCTCAGTATCAGAGAGGTCCTCGTGACAGAAAATTAACAGAGAAATAAGGGAACGAACAGATATCATGATGCAAATGGATGTAACATACATACACACACAAATATGTGTGTGTGTATGTGTGTGTATGAGAGAGAGAGAGAGAAAGAAGAAAGAAAGAAAGAAAGAAAGAAAGAAAGAAAGAAAGAAAGAAAGAAAGAAAGAAAGAACAGAAAAAAAATCATACCTTTATCTCAGCATCTCCTGGAACTGGTGCAGGATACTTCTCTGTTCAGTTAATCATGTTTTAAATAAATGCTGATTGGCCAGGTAGGAAGTATATGCGGGTCAAACAGACAGGAAATAGAGGTAGGGAGAGGAGAAAGTCTGGGAAGCAGGAAGCTTCCCTGCAATTCCTGGGCACATCTCCAAGGAGGCAACATGTAAGCTGCTGCCTGAGAAAAGGTACTGGTCATGTGGCTGACAATGGGTTAATATAAGTTATGGGAGCTGGTAGGAAGACTGAGCTAATGGGCCAATCAGTGTATAACTTAATTTAGACTCTCTGTGTGATTTTCTTTGGGGTTTGCTAGCTGTGGGGTACTGGGCGGGACAGAAACCTCAACAAGCAGGACCCTCATGTTACATGGAACTGTCTGTAAAATATTCTCAGTCACAAAGTATATATCAACAGATACAAAATTTGGAATAAACAACTGTATCCCATTGGATCACCATAAATTTAACTTGGAGATCAACAACACAAACTACAGAAATCCTACAAACTCATAGAAACTGAATAATTCTCAACTGAATTACCAATAAATCAAGAGAGAAATAAAGAAAGAAATTAAAGACATTATAGAATTCAATGAATGCATAGCATACCCAAACTTATGGGATACTTTCCTTCTAAGAGGAAAGTTTGTAACAATAAATGCCTACATAAAATCTTTGGAGATGCCTCATAGTACTTTAGTAACACACCTGAAAGCTCTAAAACAACAACAACAAAAGGAAGCACATAACATCAGAGAAGACTACAGAAAATAATCAAACTATAGGCCAAAATCTATAAAATGGAAGGAAATAAAACAATAAAGTGAATCAATAAAACGAAGAGTTGGTTCACTAAGAAAATCCACAAAGTAGACAAAGTCTTAACCAAGTTCACTAAAAGGCAGAGAGAATATCCAAATTAACATAAAGCAAAGAAAATCAGCTTACAAATCACAATCCTAGAGAACTTAGATAACCATGACGACACTAAGAGAGATTTACATAGATCTAATCTACATGAGAAGTAGAAAAAAGACAAGATCTCCTGAGTACATTGGGAGCATGGGGACTTTGGGGGAGGGTGGAACAGGTATGGGAGAGGCAGAAAGGGGAGCAAGAAAAATGTAGAGCTCAATAAAAACAATTTTAAAAAATAAGTGCCAAGTTAGGTAGGGATATACAGCAAAACCCTAATTCATTTAAATTTAATATTGTTGGAGCTGTTGCTTCTAGTCAGGATGTATGAATTCATACTTGGCCTCTCAAACCATTGAAATCCAAAGCAAGCCCCATTCTTCAGCGCTTCCCAGACTGGCAGTATAAGAGTAAAGAACAGGCTACCTGGGTGAACAGTGCGCCTCGACACTTCCTGGAGGCCCTGTGTGTCTTCGGCAGTACAAATGCAGAGAAGCGAGCTTAGAGCTAAAATAAAGCGAGATCTTCTAAACATACTGCAGGATACCTTCAGTTCCCCTAACACTCAGGAGGAACTGTTCAATAGTATCAACCACTAAGGGCAAGGCTCTGGTGTCCCTGACCGGTGAGAGCCAACACTTGTTGGACAGAAGATGCTTGCTGTTGGAGCAATCAGAAGTAATGGTGAGTACCAAGAAAACATGGCACGTCAAGTTGCAGTAAGACTAAGCACTTTCCCAAGTATTAAGGCTGGGCAAGGCAACCCAGTATGAGTAGGATCCCAAAAACTAGTAAGAGTTGGATACAGCCCCTGCTCCCACTGATAGGAGTCCCTCAAGAGGACCAAGCTGCACAACAGTAACACATTAAGGGTGCTTAGGTTGCTAAAACAAAAACAGAGGGGAAGTAGACTGGGAGGTGGGAACAGAACGGGGAAGGAGGAGAGGAGAGAGGGGAAACTATGCCTGGGATGTAAAATAAATAAATAAATGAAAACAAAATCAGAATTGGAAAGAGTCACAAAACTATGGACACAGAGGAAATATCTCAAAACATTAGGTCACACTTCAAAAACCTGTTCTCCAGTAAATTGAAAAATCTAAAAAAAAAAAAACCCATTATTGTGTATTTGTATTCAAGTAATAAGAAATTTATACATTCTGAAATAAAGATGATCAATTTTTCTATTAATTAAAAATGTCTTGTTAAAACTGTAGAATTCTTTTATATTGAGAGATTTGTATAGTCATATTACACTTAAAAATGCTGTCTTTACACTTCAGCAAATATTCAACATCCTTAGTCATCAAAGAAATGCAAATTAAAACAACTCTGAGATTCCATCTTACACTTGTAAGAATGGCCCAGATCAAAAATACTGATGACAACTTATGCTGGAGAAGATGTGAAGTAAAGGGAACACTTCTGCATTGGTGGGCATGCAAGCTGGTACAACCCCTTTGGATATCAGTGTGGCGATTTCTCAGAAAATTAGTAAACAACCTTCCTCAAGACCCAACAATACCACCTTTGGTATTGTTTCTAGACCCAAATGCCCGACTTATCTCAAGGATGACTCTTGACACAGTTCCCTAAAAGCTCTCTTCCCCTGATGCCCATATGATAATTAAGGAACATGCTATAGGGATTTTCATAGGGCCACACTGTCACTAATCCAGCTATATGATTGGAGGGTGCCATCTAACAAAAAAATATGTTTAGCCCCAGCTACCACCTCAATCCTATATTTCCTCTCAACTCTGGAATACAATTGATCTGTGTCACTAAGTCATGTTCCAAAAACTATTTCCTAATTGTTCACAGGACCACCCCCCCCAAAGCTCTCTGTTGTCACTTCTGCCCTTTTGTACTTGTGTACTGTTAGCCAACAGACCTCGAGGAAAAAAGAGACCCCACAACTGGCACTTCTAACAGGGACTTTTGGATTGTGCATGGATTGGGGAGCACCTTTCTCCCTCCAAGGGTACTGGGTATTTTGTTTGTTTGTTGGTTTTTATTCAGGCCATCCATACTTGAGCACTGGGTATTTCCTTTCTCTCTTTTCTTTCACTTTACATTCAGTTTGCGCCTTAGCAAGGGTACAGACATAGTTTGTAGGCAATTGAAGCTTCTCAGTCAGCGCCACTTTCTGACATTGGCTAGAAGTCCTCTGCCCTGTTTCCAGACCAGTAGAAAATAGTCAATTTTATCTCATGCAAAAATTCTGGTAAGGCAGGGACCAGTTAAACGTCATAAGGACAGTCACCGAGTTTCTTAAATCTGCAAACAGGCTTGTGGTTTTTACGGCATTTCTATACCCTAGTGGCAAACATTGCCTTGGGAAATTTGGGTGTCACTGATATTTCTCTTTCCTGTAAACGGAAATTCAACATCATCTCAAAGAGATCTTCAAATTCTTTTCCTTGGTGTCTGACTTAAGTATAGAGTACTTAAAATCTCCCAGAAGAAGACCTAGAGTTCTGAAGCGAGGTGCTTTAATTTGTACCATGGGTCCTATTACAGATGTCTCCCACCCTAGTGAATGGACCCCAATAGCCAGGAAGGCTATCTCCTGCCTCTCTCCATTCCCCCTGTAATAGCCACAGTTAAGCAATCTAGGGGAAAAAACCACTCAAAGTCTGAGGATGCCCTGAAAGAAAGAGAAGAACAGGGACACCAAAGAGAAGGCCCAAATGAGAATACCGCATTAGAAGAATGAAAAAAAAATGACAAAGGGTAAAATCTGAAGAAAAAGACTCTGAGGATTACCTGTGATTCATTTAGCAGCCCTGGAAAAGACAATCGATTTAATAATGCAAAAAAATGCTCCATAAACCACTGTACTCTACCCTTTTGCCCGCTTCCCTCTTAAGAGACCTCATTTTTCCTAGTTGGCAACAAACTGAATTGAAGCTTTCATTGGTTATAGAGCCAGAGCATAAGGAAAAGTTACCAAAAAACATCTATTTGACCTCTTTCCCTATGCCACCCACCAACTCTGTAACAACCAAGATGTTTCTCTACCACCCTCAGCATCACTGCCTGTGCAACACCCCCTAGAGACCATCAAGCAGCTCTGTAACCACTGTGATATTCCTCTCCTGCCAGCAGTTCCACTATCAGCAGAACCTACCCCCAAGGCCTTTCAGGCATCTCCGCTATACCAGAAACCATTGTCCCGCTTCTCTCAGAAACAAAGGCCCAGGCACTCAGAGCCTCCCATGGGATCTTTCCCTGTTCATCTTTGTGTAACAAGACAATACCCACTGGCTTGGCACCCTTCACAAAGGCAGACTTATAAAAATTTAATCAAGCCATCCATGAAGATAGGATTCATGCCCTCTGAACCGAATCTATTTTACAGAGCTTATATAGCACATTTTAGCCTACCAAAACGAGAGAGACATAAGGTTGATCCCCCCTTCCCAGTCCCCTATTCAAACACAGGAAAGCCCTATTTAAAGAAGAATTTCAAATGCAGGTTAGAAAAAATGAGCTACACAATCAACTAGCTCCTCAATTAATAAACTGGAAGTATAACTAACTACTTGGCCAGAGAAACTTTTCCAAGGGTATACAACTGGCACAGCTCTCTGCATGCTGCTTTGATCTGGTCTGCTTATGGGTAGTATAGGTCTGGGACCCTTTAACTCTCCGCAAGACCTGGAGAGACCTCTTCACTGACATTTTGAAAATGGAAAACAACTGAAACACTTTCAGGTTTCATACTGAGAGTGGAACCAGTCTGGACAGAAAGATAACAGACCTCACAGCCTGGAAAGGAATGACATTAGAGCACAGACAGATTTCTCAGGCCCTAAAAATATAACATAATCATAAAGGGATCATGGCTACTCCTGACATGGGGACTGCCTCATATCAGGCCTTTTCTCTTGCCCAAGTCTTGTACTTACAACATTGACTCAATTCAAAATGCTTTAAATGTTCAGATTGATGTCATCCATATTCAATTATTCCGTAAATGAAAATTTGTTTTTGTAGTTACTGGTACCTATTCTCATTTCATTTTGGATACAGAACAGACTTGTGAGAATTCAAAGGATTTAATTAATCAAATGATCTCCCCTTTCACTATTATAGGCCCCTCTCCAGATTGAAACTGATAATGGGCTAGCTTTTACAAGTCATCAACTTTAAAAATTCAGCAAGATTTGGAAGAGAGATATCACACTGGTATTCCCCACAAACCTCAGACTGAAGCTATCATAGAAAGAACATACGACATAATCAACAAACATACATTCTCAATATTCACTAAATATTCAATTAAATCTGGCACTCTTCACGCTCAATGTGCTAAATGTCTACTCTACCCATGGCCAATTCCCCATTGTCTGTCACTGTTACATATAGCTCACATCCTGGACTGATGGAAGGTTCCACTTGAAAGGTGAAGGAAGGGATCTGACCCCTTTTGATAGTTGGGAGGTGGTTTGCTTGTGTTTTCCCACAGAATAATCTTTCCCTGTCTGGATAGCAGTCCGCAATATTCGAGAGGACATCTCCAGTCAAAAAGATGGCACAGGCATGTATATTGATCAGAGAACAAAAAGAATAAACTACACAGACTGCTAAGGACATGCAACAAGGTCACCTAGAATATTATTCATACTCTCTCTAATGGATGGTCCCAGCAAAACTACCTCTCAAAAACTTTCTTTCCTCTCATTCACTTGGCTATATTTTGCCTGCTAAATACCAATGTTTAGTTAGCCCTACCATCCCTAATACTATGCTGTGGTGTTTTTGTCAGGGAAACATACAAGGGAAAGAAGCGAATAATCAAGATAGAAGACTTCTCACTATTGGAACATCAAAATCCCATACAGTTTCCAGTATACCCAAATGCCAGCGCCAGTCACCCAGGTTATTTTGTCTGTTTCCCTTTCTCTCAGACAGATCCATCATATCTCAAGCATGTAGATACCTATGTGATATGCTGCTACTACAGTTTCCTAATAGAGCCAGTATATGTTCAAGATCATTTTGACAATAACAAGGAAAGATCTGTTTTTCTAATAGTTAAGGATCATTTAAACCATTTCTTCACCAACTGTATACTATACATTGCAGACACTTGGCACAACTTCCGAGCACAGGTGTAATGGGCAAATAATCTTCAGGTGCCCAACCTTCACTAGATACCTCTGCTGGCATTCACATCTCCCAATAGCTTTTACCTGCAGTTATCCTGTCTTCATTCATCATAACTTGTTCTATAGAAAAAACAGAGGAACAAATAAGATCTACAGTGTCGTGGGATCTACACATTCAACATGTTGTTGATTTTCTTGCTTTCACTGAGCATCCAAAACCTCTTGCTTCTTTTGTGCTTCACTACCCACCCCTTATATGTAGGAGTACACACAAATACTTTGTAACAATGCTGCCCAACAGAGATGGCACCTATCCAGACCTTCCTGATACTCCCCTCTTTGAAATATCTACTTTACTCCTTTGACTTTCTTGCCAGCTTATACATAAAGATCTTTGATATTCTGACAATCAAATCGTTAAGTGATTATCCTTATTCACTTAACCTGAACACAACCACCTTTTTTGTTGTAAGGAAAAGATAACTACCTGACAGGGAACACCCTGCCTAGATTTTGCACCCGTTAAGATTATTCTACAAGTTAATCAATATGAGGAAGAAAGGGCAGCCCTTCTGTCACAAGCCAGATAAAGATGATAGCTATTCTTTCCTTTACTGGTAGGAACAGGACTTACCACCTCTTTTGAATCTGCCGGGACTGCAGCAACAACTATCTTTCAGACACATCATCTGGCTGAAGACTTCAGAAAGAAACTCCATCAGACGATGACATCCATCACTAACAGCCTTGAATCCCTTCTACAAAGTTTAACTCTATTGCTGGGGTTTGTGCTCCAAAAAAGAAGAGCACTGGACCTGCTGAACATGACTGGACTTGCTTGGTAAGGGGGGGAGAGAATATTGTTAAAATGTGAAATGAGTAAAACGTGGTCGAGACTAATATCAATATCCTCAAAAACTCAGCAAAGAGCTGCTCTCAAAATTTCAGCCTGTAGAGCATCTTAGCTGGTTCAAAAACCCCTGTTTTCCTGGTTTCTACCATTTATCTGTCCTCTAATTATGCTATACTTTATTTTGATGCTTTCCCACTGCCTTACTTAGTTCCTCCAGTGGCTGATCAACTCTATTGCTAAAATTGCCACCAATTAAGGCAAAGTTCACTACTAAATCCTGGAGCCTTCTGACACCGATATGTTCCTCAAGGCTCATGGTAATACCTCTCCATTATAAAAATAACACATAGAGAGATGTTGGGAGGTCTCGCTGGTCAGTGGCCACAGTCTACCATATACCTTAGCAGTTCTCTCCAGACTCAACAGCATATGGAGGACTCCCCGCCCATTCACAGTGGGGGCTTCCTCATCTCTTTCTAGCCTTATCTGGAGGACATATCTAGACCTGGATGCCAGACTTATCTCAAGGACAACCCTTGAGGTCATTTTTGCAAATGTTCTTCCCCTGCTTCTCACATCATAAATTAACATACTCTAGCTATTTTCATAGGAGCATGCTGCCACTAATCCAGCTATTATAGGAGTGTGCCAGCTAATGCCAGCTATGGCTTGCCCCAGCCACTACCTCTATCCTATATATAGCCTATACTATATAGAAAGTTGATCTGCCTCACTAAGTCATATCCCAGAAAGCTTTTTCAACTGTATTCACAGGCCATACAAGGCTCTCTGTTGTCACTTCTGCTCCCTTGTCCTCAAGGACTGGTGTCCAAATGACCAGCAGGAAAAAGAGGACCTAATTGGAGACCATGTCAAAACTGGGTTTATACATATTATTCTTAGAACTTGACAATTGGAGAAATATTAGACACTCAATATCTTTGAAATCAGACAAGCTGTGATACTTTAAATAATTGCAACACCCATGATTTCTTTATCAATCATACATGATTTTTTCAAATATATACCTCATATAAAGTACAGAACCATCCGATGGCTGATTCGTTGCTACAAGGGTACATAAACAGCTTGCTTGCTTTCCATTGGTAATGAGCCTTTGAATTTAGCTGCACTATTTCCTGCACCTAAACAAGCTACTTTATATTTCCTTTAATAATGCAAACTAGGTAACCATTATAGCAACGTGCTACTATATTATCATCCAATTAAACATGTAATCATCATGTAATACGCAATCTGCCCTTCAGAATACTGATCATCTATAAATGATTCTGTTTGTAGGATTACAACATCTCTGTCAAGGTTTGTGTATAATCAAAAATTATATTTATGCTCTAACTTGATATTTAAAATTGTGTCAAAGATACAATTTGGATGTTCCATAGCTTTTAACATGCATTGTAAATCAATCATGTTTTACTTTGTTTACTGAGTAATATAAAATAAGGTATTTTACAGATACTTTTAAATTTAAATTTGATAACAAAAGATTTTTAACAGGTCATTATATTAATATATGTATATTATATAAATGAACTTTCATAATTGCCTTTAATAATGCTGAACCTTTTATTTATTAAAAGTTCCTGAATTTGTGGTTAGAATTTGGATAGATTAGTCAAAAATGGATGGGAAAAGCTACTGTGGAAAACATATTTGATTCTTCCAAATAAGATTCTTATGAGGTCTTATGTTACTTAAGAGTATGTGTCCAAAAGAATTGAAAACAGACATTTCTGCAAGTATTGGTGCTGGGATGTTTACAGAAAAACATTCACCAATCTAACCAAGCCACCTAAGAAGTAGAAAGAAAGAAAAGAGTAAGTTGATATGGAGGAATATTATTTAACATACAAAAATTAACTTTTCTTTCATTCCTCTCTCTCTTTCTCTCTTTCTTGTTTTTTTTTTTTTCGAGATAGGGTTTCCTTGTAGCTTTGGAGCCTGTCCTGTAAGCATATTTACCACTTAGCTGTTTGTCAGAAAAGCATTCAAAATAATATATAGCGAGAAATAGATTTACATCAAGGACACTACCATCTACTTCTTTTAAGATATCCAAGTTTATCAATATTCAGCAATACCAAATTCACGGGTCCTTGGTGCCTCACTCAACCTTCATCAGAGAGGCTTCCTCTTGGAATAGAAGGAAACAAATACAGAAACCCAAAGCTAGACAATATGCATTTATAGAAACCTTAGAAGACTCAGTGCTAGATGTGATGCCTTCATCTAACCCCTCCCAGCAAGTGTAGATGATCTATATTGAAGAGGAAGCAGAAATTTTTAATACACCACATGTGATGGGGGACACTAAGGAAAAACTATATTTTAGAAAAGACTGGCACAAATATAGTAGTTGCTTGTCAGAACTGCTAGTACACAAACAATGACATGGAGACATTATTCATTATGAAGACTTGTTCTTAGCTTAGGCTGTTCCCACTAGCTCTTATAACTTAAATTAATCTGAATTTTTCCCTTGACTCATTACCCCATCTCTCTGTATTGCCCATCTGTTTCTCCACATATGGCTAGCACCCTGCCTTCTTCTTCCCAGCATTCTCTCTCTGCCTGGAAGCCCTGACTATCTCTCCTACTTAACTAGTGGTTATTCAGCTTTTTATTACACCAGTCAGAGCAATATCTTTTCACACTATGTGTAAGCATCCCGCAATATTTCCCCATTTTTATCTAAATAAAGAAGGATGATTTTAACTCTAACATAGTAAAACTGTATAAAAAAAGAACAATTTTTGGGTACTGTCTATATAAAAAGGAAGGAATTTAACTCTAACATAATAAACCTATGTGCACTAATAACAATTACCAGATTAAGAAGCACATTAATAATATCCAGCCCATTTGAATTTAGAAAATTCAGAGAAATTACTCAACTATATATCATATCTTGGTAAGCCCAAAGTTTTAGACTTAAACCATTTTCTATCATAACTTGAATTACCAACCTAAAAATATCCTTTTAGGGCGAAAAACATTTTCTTAGATAAACAACTTAAACTTGTATGCCTCTCAATCTTATACACTTTACATTTCCTTTGTGAGTTCCTTTTCTGGATTTGGTAACAAGGAAAACTGTAAAAATAACTATCTCATCTTCAACCACATAAAAGATAATAGAAGGATAACTACACGAATAAACAAGAAGTACAGAGAAAACAACCTCCGAAACTAGTAAAACTACCTTGACAGCTGGCTGTTCAAGGTTTTTCTGCAAGGTTGGAAAATCAATCTTAAGCCCGTGAAGGAGAAATTTTTTTTAAGAACTGTCCTACCTTGCCTTAACAAAGTTAATCAGCCAACTTCTTTTGTGTCCTGCTTCTCCAATTTGGAAAACATACTGTCAGCAGTCAAGACAAAGGTAGTTTCTTGCCCAGGGGGCTAACTTTGGCACAGTAAAATCAAATCCCATGTGGAGGTACTTCTAAACTCATTGTCTTTTTTTTTTTTTTTTTAACTAAATTGGTCCTGCCAGGAGCAGATGTGTATTCTGGAAGACTCTGAAGTATTTGAACTCATAGAGATTGTGGCAATATTCACAGGGCTTGCACTTGTTCAAGCCACACCAGAGCCATATTGCCGTGAGGGGAAAGTGAATATGAACCCTCATCCTTGACCAAGAAGCTATCTCCAATCTATAATCTTCTATCATTTGAGGTCATACTGGGTGAATTAACCATAATTAAAAGTAGTCTCTATATCCATCTGAAGGTGGTAAGGTGGTGAACACAAAATGAAGGTAAGAATATTTTTTCTCTTTTTTTTTGGGGGGGGGAAGACCATTTTATATTCTACTAGTCCTTGCTTCTATAGCTTGGTTCCAACTTTATTTTATTGTGTTTTTACAAGTTTTGTTTATGTATCTGTGTCTTTGTGTCAGGGAGTTGTTTTTTTTTTCCTCTGATTTTTTTTAATGTCTATTCTTATTCTGGTGTATTGGTTTATTTTATTTGTCTGTTTGTTTGTTTTCTGAAGAGAAAAACAGAAAGAATTGTAGATTTGGATGAATAGAGATCTGTAGATAATCCAGAAAAAGTTTTGGAAGACTAAACCATAATCAGACTATATTTTATGAAAAAAATTCATTATTATTGCTGTAGTTTGACTGTAATTTCCCTCCGTAAGTTCATAGGGAATGATACTATTAGAATGTTGCTTTATTGAAATAGATGTGACAGTGTAGGAGGATCTGTGTAACTGTGGACTTTGAGGTTTGGTACACAGTTCTCTTCCCGGTGCCTGCAGATCAAGAAGTAGAACTCTCAGCTCCTTCTCGAGCACCATGTCTGCCCACACTGTGCTATGATAATAATTGACCAAACCTCTGAAATGACTAGCCAACTCAATTAATTTTTCTTTTATAATTGGAAATATACATATTATATAAAACACATATTCACATATATATGAACAAATAAATTAAAGTGGATATTTACAGTTTTTATTGGGACCTAGAGGCATTATACCTACGTATCCTGGTACCAATATTGTTGCATATTTAAATATTGTACAAACTGTTTTCAAGTAATAGAACAAAACCTTATAATATGCAAATCACATAATATGCAATTCAGTCAGGTGTGTATTGCTTACACAATTGTGACAAAAATACTTTTATGTATTTCAGCTATAATTTCACTCAAGGTAAATTAAAAAATATAATTTTTGAAATGAGCTTTTAATTTTCTACATACTCTTAGAAGTTGACTTTCTTTTCCTAGACTCCTCTACTCTGAAATTTTCTCCTGTCTCCAACTTTCTTACTTCCCTGATTTCAACATTTGCTCATCTTAGTTTTCCAAAACTAATTTGTGGAATTATTGATATTAGTGTGTATAAACTGTGAGTTTATGATAAATGGTTAAGTTCGCTGTATATATTAAATGCAAAATCAGCATGAATTCCTTTCAATATATTGGCTGCGAGAGGGACAGTGAAATCAGCATGGATTCTATTTTGTTTTTGTACAAAAGTGACAAGATTGATCTGTTGTTTATCGACACGGAAAAGCTTGAATGGACTTGATTTTACATTCATTTGCAACATGTCTACTGCAGCAGCTTAAACTATGACTTAAACACTTAACATTTAAAAGTGTAAATACAAATTATACCTAATCATTTAAAAAATTGCTTTAAACAGTACATGGTAAGATTTTCAAAAGCATTTATTTTCTTGTGCAGAAAAAATCCTGACAAAGTAAATGTCACAGGCAGAACTGAACTTATTCCCTGAGTTCAGTTTCCCGTAATAGAAAATCAAGAAATTTTGAGAATCTCCAGAGGATTTAAGAATGACAGAAAAATGATTTATATTGGAATAAATTGCTTTTATTATATAGGTAGAGATGAGATGAATATTTCTAGAAGTGCATACATAAATTTAAATATATTTTCAAAACACCAAGTATCTAGCATTTCTGACAATATCACTGTGGCATTATGAAGTCAATTTGATTTCCCAAATGAATGAACAGGCTCCCACCATTTTAGTTATTCAATGGAGAAGTAAATGGATGATAATTTAAAGTTACATTTTGTAGTTGTCATTGGGGGAAGGAATGTAGTAAGATATGAAAGTATAGATATTTTACTTCCTAAAATTTCATCCATTCACTTTCTACGAATATCAAGATTCATTCCATGTTTTTATTCCTAAATAAATTAAGAAATTACATCTTTTTTCTTTTGTTTACCAAATACATGGCAAAACAAAACTGTTATGTTCATTAGTTAAATTAACAAACACTAGTTTCGAAAGTAGTTGTACAAAACATCATTAGTTTACTGTGGTAGGTTAAATGGTCCAGTATCTTATAAATAAACTCAAAATATGTTAGGACAAGCTAATAAAATAAAAATATCAAGCCATAAAATTGTCTTATTTTGAATTTAATTAGGAGCAGTGACATTATTAATTAAAAGAATTATAGAGTCAGAGAGCCACAGTCACATCAGAACAATGGACTGAGCTCCCAAGGTCCAGTCGAAGAGCAGAAGGGGGCAGAAGATGAGCAAGGAAGTCAGAACCACGAGGGACTGGCCCGTCAACTGAGACAGTGTGCCTGATCTATTGGGAGCTCATCAAATCCAGCTGGACATGGACTGAAAAAGCATATGACCAAACCAGAATCTCTGAATCTGCTAATAGGGGCTGACTGAGAAACCAATGACAATGGCACAGGGACATATTTCTTCTGCATGTATTAGCTTTTTGGGAAACTAGATTATATATGGATGCACACCTTCTTAGGCTGGGATAGAGGAGGGAGGGTTTTGGGCTCCCCATAGGGCAGGGGGAGGGAGGAAGAGTGGTGAGGATGGGGAAGCGGGAGGGCCTGGGATAAAGGGAGAAAGTGTAACTTTAAAGTTTATTAAATAAAAAAAGAAAAAAAAATAAACTAAAAAGTTTTAAAAAAAGAATTATGTATCTATGCTCACAGTGCCTGAAACAGGGAAGGAAATCATATTTTCTTTTATTCAGAATAGCTTAGTAATTACCAAGTTACCCTTTAGTGTTTGACTCCTTCAAAGATGTGGAGTGAAGATTTTTATCTCCAAAGGAGTAAACATATATTCTAAGAAAAATAAAAACAGTTATCAAAACATTACAAATGGCATTGTTGTAGACACAGAAATATTGTCTGAATTTACAAATATTCTATTTCACTTTTGAACAAAACTCTTAATAGATCACACATTTTAATCACTCTAGGTTAAAAAATATTTTTATATATAGAAGAGATTTAGAGATTTATATATTTTGACATTTAGATTTAGAGAGATAAAGTAACTAATATAACAACAAATTTCTCTATGTTGACTACTACCTCATTCAGTTCTAAATGTACAGGACCAGTGATATTAAGTACACTCCATCTTAACCACAGACATTAACAATTCTAAGTTTACTAAAAAGCTCTTTAATCCAATATAAAAATCCCTGATATTATAATAATGAAAAATAAAAGTTCAGCATGTTTAAATTGTAGATACCTTAATAGTGTTGTCTAAAGAACTTTAATTTTCATAACAGTAGCCCAACAATTAGTCACTTGCCTTAATTAAGCTGCTTAAATCCAATTAATATTTTTTATTGAATTGACAGGTGTGCAAGAAATACTAGCCTACAGTCCACAACCCCAGAGAACCTGGACAACAAAGAAGACCCTTATAGACACAGAGGCATACATGGATATGTAGCGATATAATAATTAACCAAGCCATCTCAATAGGAAAAGATATTTTAATAAATGAAAAGATGGAACATTCATAGAAACAGGCAAGTCCGAAGTCCTATCTGATCACAGGACACTGCATGGAGCAAGTCAGAGAGTGCGCACTTGTGTTCTCTCTGTTTTCATTACCTGGGGTCTCAATGGCCATACCCCAATGTGAGGTGATTGGCTGTTACCCCATCATCTCCCCCTTTTGTCTAAACAAGATGAATCTAAACCTAACATAGATATATACAATAGTAACAGACATCAAATACAAAATTATGAATAATAATAAATAATAGTAAGCAGGGAGCATGTAACAAAAGTTCCATTAAATATTCTATTTTAAAGAGTCTAACTATTGTATTGAAGTTAAGTGTAGCTAAATTGTGAGGAATGTAACTATAATTATCTAATTTTCAATTCCACCAAAGATCTGAGAAGGAAAACAAAATTGAGTGGAAAAGAAGTGCAATTGAGAATCTTCCAGAATGTGTAACAAATGACAGAGATGACTGACTACATGGGCAATCACCTAAAGTCTCATGTGCAATGTTGAAGCGACCAACTTTGGCTAAGGCCTAGAGTAATTGACAGACCATTTTTAAAGGCAAGAAACCTTTTAAAACTATCTAACCCTGTCTTGGCAGGATACAACAGTTCTGTTTTATCCATTTATGGATACTCTGTTTCTTTGTCAGACATTGTGGTATGAGCATTTCTTTGCTCAAAGACCAGTTCCACCAAGAACAAAGGCTCCAATTGGAGTTTTTCTAGTGTTCAATATTCTCTCGGGAGTAGAATTTCTAGTGTTCAATATTCTCTCGGGAGTAGAATGGAGTTGCCAGGAGCAATGTGTCTCTAAATTAGATTAAAGGCCATTTTCTATAGTTCCTTGAAGAGGTTGAAGATTATCTATCTATCCTGAATATAATCTCTATGTATCTAAAACACCTGATTAGTCTAATTATAAGTATAACAAACATAGGTGGCTATTGATCTATAATTTTCAATACCTACCTAACTTAAAGATTAGGACAATAAACAATTGTATTATAAAGGCCACATGGGTGCCAGTTGTAGTGATATAATAATTAACCAAGCCAGCTCAATAGGAAAAAGCATTTTCATCTTATACCATCTTACACCTGTCAGAATAGCTAAAATCAAAAACACCAATGATAACCTATGCTGGAGAGGATGTGGAGTAAGGGGAACACTCCTCCATT
>JAQHUG010000142.1:587157-597353 GCA_028555095.1 Dicrostonyx torquatus
GGTTGTTAGAGGAACTCTTGGATTGGCGCCTGCCCATCTCTTCCTCTCCAGGTGGATCAACTAGTAGTAGCTAGTGGTCACTTGCTTGGTCTGAGGGGATTGCTCTGGTCCACTCCAGTCGGAGGGATCTGAAGCAGTGTTGTTCACCATAGACCAGCCGCAATCCAAGGGGCTGGCTTCTCTGCTGGAGCCCTGCAGGTTTATGCTGGACCCACCTTCGTCCAAGGTCCCAGCCCTGCGCAGGCCATTTCCCATGGGAAACCAGGGCCCAGTCAAAGGGGAGCTTTGCCCAGGGGACACTCTTGGGTGTGGGACACAGAAAAGCTGGGGGGGGGAGAGCAGGGGCCTCCCAACCGAGCAGAGTGCCTGGGGGCTAGAATGTGGTCTTACCTGTCCAGTTGAGCGGGTGGATCTGAAGCTTTGGCACTCACCAAGGACCCACCGCCATGAAAAGGGATAGATTTAATGATTAAAATTAATTTGAAGAGTGTACTTTATATAGATACTCCTGCTATTTTGGCATGGAATTCTTTTTTTATTATTCTTTTTATTTATTTATTTATTGTTAAAAGCAAAATTTACATTTACTCCCCTTGTTCCCAGCCCTCCCGCTCCCCCACTACCCCTGGCATGGAATTCTTTAGAGTAGGAATATTCAACAAATGTAAAGAAATTAATTCACTTTATTCATTCACAATGAATATTCTTATTTGTATCTTGATAGACCAGCCTGTCATTTTTTCTATCCTGTCTCTATGTACAAACCTTCAACAGAGCGAACATCTGTCCATTGGAGAACCAGAATGCTTGTGACTTGATTACATAAAATAATTCACTCCATTCAACCCTAAGTCTATAGTTAAGAACCCAAGAATACTATGATGAGGAACTTTTGTCTAAGTCCTCATACAGAATGCATGGTGGAGCCTAATCCAACACTGGTAGAACAGAGCAGCATGGCCATATCCTCATTGTTCAGTTTCCTTTTTTTTGTATATAAATACCTAATGTAGATGAATTTCACATATTTTGATGAAATCCTAACCACTGGAATGCTTCAGCAGTTATTTTCTTCATTATTATAATTCAGTTTCAATAATGAGAAATGAATCTTTCTTGTCAGTGAATAGCTCTACTTTGAATACACAAAATAGCAATATACATGGCCAAATCTTATGTATTTATTTTATAATGCAATCTTTAAATCCATAGTCACTCCTTTTATTAAGTTAAATACAGTAATTCCTAAACTCATAGCATTCCATATCTTACCGCTGATTCTTTACACACATGCATTTTCTAAAGCTATCAGCTTCCCTATAATATGTGAAATCCTCTTACTAAATATCTTAGAGCATAGAGTCCTGGATGTTTATTTTCACAAAATGTTCATAGAATTGCTCTAAATGTTCATGAAATAAATATACTCATTAAGTATTACACAATGATAAGAGAAACAACAGAAGTGTGTAAGAAATCCCTTCCAATATTGTCACAAGAGTTAACTGTTAGATTGTTACATATACTGTTTGTTTATCAAGATAAAAATAGTACAAATATATTTTTAAAGGATTTTTTGTTACCTCATAATATTTAGATGGCACACTTTAAAAATATGTTGTGGTTTACTGCTTTGACAGATTTTTTTATTACCTAATGTATCATTTGCAATGCAGAATATCTAAAGGCAAAGCATTCCAAGTATAAGATTTTTGGAACGGATGAATCTTGTAATTGAATTGTACTTCCATCAATTATTGCATGGTTTAATCAAGGTATGATTAAAAATTCAGTTATTTTTAGGTTGTGTATGAGCAAATGTCAATACAAATAATTATTTTCATCATTTATCTTCTATTGTTTCCAGTAGTAATGTGTTTTATAACAATTCTAATCTTTGTGGCTTATTTGTGATTGTGTTTTCACAAAGGAAATTATGAATTGCATTAAATTCATGTCCATTCTTTATAAAATTATATTTGTGACAGAACCAACCAGCTAGATAGTATTTTCTGTCTGTTCCTAATTCATCTTTCACAATTTTAAACACTTTATACTAAACTCTGTTTCATAATGTCCCCTATTATCAACTCATCCCCTGTCACTCTTAACAGTTTTCCTACCAACAAGTCACTCACTGCCCTTATATTTTGTTTATGACCCACAATATTTAATTAGGAATGCTTGCAAATATAAGTAGAAGGATTTTTCATGTACAAGAACATCTTACCAGTGACTGCATCACTTAGCTATATAAATCACCATTTTTGAGCAACCATTAACTGATAATTGACTTTAGATCCTCAAAATGGTGTGAGCTAGATTAAACCTTCATTTGTATGATGGAATTTTTATAGGCTTGGTGATAACCAGGTCTTTCTCAAATAACCACTTCTGCTGTGAGTTTGTCTGAATGACAATCATGACATCCCCAGAAGACAGTGTTTTGCAGCATGCTTCTCTGTACTCCACTTTTTAGTCTTTCTGCCCCTTCAATTGCAATATTCCCTGATTCCTGCATAGTGGATGAATGTCCTATTTAGGGTTATCCATTCAACAATCACATATTCTGATGACTTTGTTCCATTATGAATGTCTACCTTCACCAATATCTACTGCAATAAAACACTTTTCTAAACAAGTATGGAAACACACTAACTAATCAACATAAACATAAATATTTAGAGATTAGCTTTATAACATGCCTGCTGAAAAAGTACACAGTACTCCTACAGAAAAGTATATCTCAAGGGATAAAACTATTTTAGTAAGGGGATTTTGACTAGGTTGCCAGTATCTGGGATAATTTTTCTTGATTGGAATGGGTCAATCAAATAAAAACATTATTTGTTACCCTGAAACAGAAATATTAGCTTATTTATTTTCTTGGTTATTTTTAATGTGATACAATATATGAAAAAATTACATATTGTGTATATATGTATGCATACCTCATAGATAAATTATTTAACTGCTTAAAGTCAATTTATAATGGGGAGATATTGATATATTATATAAATTATTTCATATTAGTGCTGAAATACTCCCACAAAAATATGAATACATATTGTCCAGTATATTGACAAAGTAGACTTATTATAATTATAAATTATTAAATCAAACATTTTACTGAAGATGCACCAAAGACTTAAAATAGACTGGTATATGGGCCATGTCCAGAAACATGATAAACATAACAACTATCCTAATATATTTACTTTTTGAGTTTTTTATATTTTATCAATTCATTTAATTAATTATTCTTTTATTAAACATTATTCTGTATTCCATGGAATGAAGAAGGAGAAATCATGTTAATATGGTTGGCCTCATAGATTTATGTGAAATAGAAAATAAACATGTAGAGAAAGTCAATTTAAATGTTATACACTTTATGAATCTATATAATAGAATGAGAAAAAGTGAAAAGTATCAAAATAATTTGGCAATTTAAACAATATCTTAAGTCTTGAAATCCATCCATACCCCAGACCATAGCTGTTCCCTGAGACAAAGAACGAGAGTGTTACTGGACAGAGCTGACAAAGAGTGGCTCTCTGATATATAGACTCTAACCACACAATATGGAACAAGAGGTTAATAACCATCCCCCCCCCAGCAGGAGAGCCAAGTATGTAGGCTCTAGGCCCCAGGGAAAATACCCTGGTCCACTGCCCACCCATCTTAGCTGTTCTAGGCAGTCTCAGGTAAGTATCTTGCAGGCAGGCTGCTCCAGCATGTGCCCATTGGATCCTGAAATCTAAAAGTTCTACTCTGCCTCCATACCCATTCAACCCCATGACCTCAAAGAATCCCTGAGGCAAGGATGCACTGTGAAAAGAAGACTGAGAGGTAAGTGACCAAACCCCCAGCTGAGCAACCCAGTCTCTATGCCCTAGGTGCCAGGGGTAAAACCCTGGGTCCCTCTCCCACCTGTCAAAGTCAGACTGCTCAAGCATCCTCCCATTGAATCCTGCAATCTACTAGCCCCACACTATCACAAAACCCACCCTTTCCCCAGGACCTAAGCATTTCCCTAAAACACAAACAGCAACTTCACAGAGCAAAACAAAAGGGGATCCCTGAGACATAGGCCACAACTACAATGATCATTTCAAGAGATAATAACTGAGACACAGACATTTTGTTCAAGGATTGACCAAGAAGTGAAGAATCTGACAGCACAAATTTTAGGAAGAGATGGGTAGGCACCAATGAAAAAAATGCATTCAACATCCTAAATCAACAAAATCAAAGAAGAAAACTTTCCCAACCTGTTGTAATAGAAGGCTGTGTCCCGCCAGGCTCCCAGTGCGGGCCTGCTGGCTTATACCCAAAATAACCACACAAAATCTGTATTCATTTAAACTCTGCCTGGCCCATTATCACTAGCCTCTTTTGGCTAACTCTCACATCTTAAACTAACCCATTTCTAATAGTCTGTATGTCACCACAAGATGGTGGCTTACTGGAAGATTCTAACCTACATCCAGCTTGGGCCGGATAATCATGGCGTCTGGCATCTTCCCTTCTCCCCAGCCTTCTGTCTACTCTGCCCACCTAAGGGCTGACCTATCCTACAGGCCAAGGCATTCTCTTTATTAACCAATGAAAGCAACACAAAATACAGAATATCCCTCCTACAACTTTTCCCCTTTTTCTGTTTAAACAAAAAAGAAAGGCTTTCATTTTAACAAAGTAAAATTACATATAACAAAACATTTATCAAGCAAGAATTAGTTACCATATTTATATCTATTTTATCTTTTATCATAACAAAGGAAAACTATAACTATCCATTTTTCAATTCTATCAAAGACTCCAGAAGGATATATTACTAAGTAAACAAGAAATAAGCAACTTATAAAACTTTAGAAATGACAGAGACATCTTGCTGCCTGTACAGTCACCCAAAGTTATTTTGTACCATTCGGACATCCATCTTCAGCCTACAGGTCCATAGCATCTAGCAGACATTTCCATGAAGCAGGAAAATTCAAAGACATTTCAGTCACTTTCTTTTGTATCTTGCAGAATGTCTCGCATACTCTTTCATGAAGCAGGAACCCTGAAGGATCATCTCACCTTTTAGGGAAGTTCAGCAGTCCTCTTTCTGTGGGTTCTTTGTGTCCATTTAAGCAGTCCAGGCAAGAGAAGTTTCTTGCCCAAATGGCTAGCAAACTCCATAAGTAGCCTCTTCGATGCCCATCTTCCTCAGGAAGTAGCTTGGTACTGTCAGGAACAGACGTGTCTGATTGTCATGAAAAGCCCTAAGTTATTAAAACATTTAATGCCATGTTCCGAGTCTTTGAAAGATATGAAGAATGCCTATGTGAAATATATCTATGCATATCTAGAAAATCTAACTAACATGACTACAAACTTAACTATTATAGATGATTATCCATTAACAACCTATATTTTCTATTTATACATTACATTTTTAAATGAGCTACACAATCACAATACCTTAATCAAGATCAGAAATATAGATATAACAAAATTAACCTTAAACTTATATCAATAAATCAAAATTTATACCAATGCAAATTATTCATATCTATATCCTCTCCCCCTTTAAATGTAAAAAAAGCATTTATAAACAATATTTGGGAATATGGACATAGTTATTTCTCTCCAAACTTCTTCCTGCTGTATGGGGGCGCTGTTAATTAGGTCTTTCATGGTATAACCTGTGTGTCTGGTACATCTCAATCGGCAGTTGAGTGAAGTAATTTTCTGAAGGTGTTCAAGGCGACCTTTCAGGAGGGGGTGGTCTATCATACCAGATTGGTATAGGATAAATCCACAGGTTCTCATTTTCTATGAAAACAAAAGAAGAACCTCGTTCTAAAAGCATCACATCCTTAGACCCAAATTGTGAAGCAATAACACCTTTATAATATCCATGCTGGTTTAGCTTGGCAGCCCATATAATGAGATGTTTCTCTGTACTTAGATCATTCACAGTCAATAAATTTAAAGAAAACAAAATAAAATACATAATCCAGACATTCTGTGAATTTTCCAAGTTTATGTGGCTTTTTTTAAATCTATAACTATCTGTAGTCTGTCTCTTTAAAGACTTTACCTTTTATAAGGCATTAACTTTATTTTATTACTCTCTATATTATTGTTTTCGCTCTCTCCCATACCTACGTACATTTATTTAACAGTATGACCCATTTAGAGGTCTTTTATATGTGATTCCATCCTATTGAGAAGCTGTAATTCTTCACTATCCAGGAGCATTTCTCCAAATGTTAAGTACAACTTAAAAACTTACGTTGGATTATGTAGGAGAAATACGGTACAGCCTGTTTCCTGCCCAGTCTAAACCTTAACTGAACTGTTGTTATGCTATTTACAGTCCTGCCTGAGATTAGCAAGTGCAGTTCAGCATGGTGGAGCTGCTTCTGCCTTGGAGTCAGTTGAGCCTCTGAGCCATGCAGTTCTAGGCACACAGCATACACAGCGAGTCCACATTGTCATCAAACAAGCAAGTCATATCATTTTACTCACAAACCCCATTCAAAAGCTCTGTCTTCCTCAGGAGCTAGATGTTGGGCTGGCGGCATGGACCATAAACTGGTATTTCAAAACCACCAGTTTCTAGTAGACCTGATCCTATTGCCTACCCAGGCAAGAAGAGCTGAGCCACGGGTAATGGTCTCAGCTGTTTTATTTCTGACCCCGAGTGGGCACACAAACATCAGAGCTAATGAATGCTCCATAGCTGGAGTTTATATTGACAGCAGAGCCCAGGAAGCCCCATTCCAAAACCTCTGCAGCTTTTGTTGTATCAGGAAATCTCTCTGTGGCACGCCATTCACAAACAGGAAAAAACTGTGTTAAATTCTCTCTCCTTTTTAAGCCCTTTCAGGTTTTTAAGTGGATTTAGCTGGCCACGTTTGCGCCAAACTGTTGTAATTCGAGGCCTGAGCTGTGTCCCACCTGGCTTCTGGTGTGGGCCTGCTGTCTTATACCTGAAATAACCACATGAAAACTGTATTCATTTAAATTCTGCCTGGGCCATTATCACTAGCCTCTTCTTGGCTCTCACATCATAAACTAACCCATTTCTAATAGTCTATATGTCACCACAAGGTGGTGGCTTACCAGAAGATTCTAACCTACATCCATCTCGGGCCAGATAATCATGGTGTCTGGCATCTTCCCTTCTCCCCAGCCTTCTGTTTTGTCTACTCTGCCCACCTAAGGGCTGACCTATCCTACAGGCCAAGGCATTCTCTTTATTAACCAATGAAAGCAACACAAAATACAGATGATCCCTCCTACACCACCAAATTACAGAAGGATATGCCTACAAAGGTACAAAATGCTTACAGAACAGTATAAAGATTGGACAAAAAAAAAGTCGCCTTTCCATCTTAATAATCAAAATGCTAAATATACAAAATAAAGAAAGAATATTAATAACTACAAAGGAAAAAGGCCAAGTAACATATAAAGGTAGACCTATCAGAATCGTACATGACTTCTCAGTGGAAAATATAAAAATCAGCGCACCCTGGACAGATGTGTTGTAAACATTAAGAGACCATGGATACAAGCCCAGACTACTATGCCCAGAAAAGCTTTCAATCACTGTTGATGGAGAAAACAAGATATTCAATGACAAAACCAGATTTAAACAATACCTATTCATACCTCCATCCTTACAGAAAAAACTAGGAGAAAAATTACAAATCAAAAAAGTTAGTTGCAACCACCAAAACACAGGAACATATAAACTCACACCAGCAAATGCCAAATAAGAGAAACACACAAATTTGCAGGAGTAAACAGTCCCTGGTCATTAGTATCTCTTAGTATCAATAGACTCAGTTCTCCAATAAAAAGATACAGGCTAACATAGTGGTTATGAAAACAAGATAGATTTTTCTGATGAATACAAGAAACAAACTTCAGCCTCAAAGACAGACATTACTTTAGAGAAAAGAGTTTGGAAAAGATTTTTCAATCAAGCTGACCTAAGAAGCAAGTGAGTGTAGTTATCTCAATAAATATAAAAATAGAACTCAAACTAAAATCTATCAAAAGACATTGAGGAGGATAATTCATACTTATCACAGGAAATATCCATCAAGATAAAATCTCAATTCTGAACATCTATGCCCCAAATACAAGAGCACTCACAAATATAAAAAAAATTACTAAAGCTTACACTTCACATCAAAACCCACACACTAATAGTTGATGACTTCAATAAATGTGTATGCCACACAGAAGTGTAGTAGAGAAATAAGAGAATTAACAGAAGTCATCACTCAAATGGACTTAAAGGACATATATAGAACATTTCACCTAAACATAAAAGAATATACCTTCTTATCAGCACCTTATGGAACCTTCTCTAAAATTGACCACATATTCAGTAGAAAAGCAAATCTCAAGAGATTAAAATGAATAGGAATAACCCCCTGAATCTTTTCAGATTACTATGGCTTAAAGTTAGAATTCAACAACCCTAATTGCAGAAAGTCTACAAATTCATGAAATTGAACAATACTCAATAAATCACCTATGAGTAAAGGAAGAAATAAAGAAATTAAAGACTTCCTAGAAATCACTGAAAATGAAAGCACAACATGCCTAAAATTTTGAGACACTATGAAAGAAGTACTAAAAAGAAAAGTTCATAGCACTAAGTGACTATATAAAGAAAAATGGAGAAATCTCAAGAGGAAACTTAACAGCAGATGTGAAATCTCTAAACCAAAAGAAACAAACTCACCCAGGTAGAGCAGACTAGAGGAAATAAGCAAATTGAAGGCTGAAATCAATAAAATAGAAACAAAGAAAACAATACAAAGAGTCAATGAAACAAAGAGCTGGTTCTTCAAGTAAATCAACAAGATAGACAAACTTTTATGCAAACGAATCAAAAGGCAGAGAGAGAACAACTAAATTAACAAAATCAGAAAAGAAAAGGGGGACATAGCTAGAGACACTGAGGAAATTTAGGGCATTATTTCATCATACTTTGAAAACTTCTACTCCACAAAATTGGAAAATGTAAAAGAAATAGACAATTTTCTGGATAGGTGTCATATGCCAAAACAAAACACAAGATCAGATAAACAGTTTAAATGGACTTATACTACCCCTAATGTAATAGAAGCAGTGATCAAATGTCTCCAAGCCCAAAACACCCAGGGCTAGATGGTTTCATTGCCGAATTCTATCAGAACTTCAAAGAAGAGCTAATATCTTTACTCCTCAAATTGTTCCACACAATAGAAACAGAAGGAACATTGCCAAGCTCTTTTTATGAGGCTACAGTTACCTTGATACTCAAACCACAAAAAGATGCAACTTAGAAAGAGAATTACAGACCAATTTCCCTCATGAACATTGATGCAAAAATACTCAATAAAATACCGGTAAATTGAATCCTTCAGAACACATCAAACAAATTATCCACAGTTCTCAGTTGGCTGCACTCCAGAAATTCAGGGATAGTTCAATATATGGAGATCTATCAGTGTAATTCTCCATAACAATAAACTGAATGAAAAAACACATATGATCATCTCATGGATAAAATACCAATCAACAAAATCACAAACCCTTTATGATAAAGGTCTTGGAGAGATTAGGGATACAAAGAATGTATCTAAACATAATAAACGTGGTATTTAGCATACCAACAGTCAACATCAAATGAAATGCAGAGAAAAACAAATTGATTCCACTAAAATCAGGAATGAGATAAGGCAGTACACTCCATGTCTATTCAACATAGTACTTGAATAGTACTATTCATAGGTTCTAGCTAGAGCAATGAGATAGCAAAAAGAGATTAACGGGATACAAATTGGAAATAAACAAGTCAAATTTCACTATTTGCAGATTTATATGATAATATGCATAAGAGACTCCAAAACTTCTACTAAGGAACTGCTATCATTAATGAACACCTTCAGTAATTAGGCAGTGCACAAGGTCAACTCATAAAAAATCAGTAGTCGAGAAAGGCCCGTGCAGCAGGCCCTGGGAGAGGGCTTCTGATCTAGCCACCCCCACCAGAGGAGAAGTCGGCCCTTTCGACTGAGGTAAGCCCTTGGAGAGGGCATCTGACCTAGCCACCCCCACCGGAGGAGAAAGGCCCGTGCAGCAGGCCATTAGAGAGGGCTTCCGATCTAGCCACCCCCACCAGAGGAGAAGGGCCC
>JAQHUG010000142.1:607870-623845 GCA_028555095.1 Dicrostonyx torquatus
CTGGGATTAAAGGCTTGTGCCACCACCGCCCGGCTCCATCCTTGACTGTTAACTCTACTAGATAACTATAGTAATGGAAACAGCTTGGTATTGGCATAAAAGAAAGATAGGTGTATCAGTGGAATTGAATCAAAGATGCTGCTATTAATACTCACCCGTATGAGTACCTGATTTTGATGAAGAAGCTAAAATTATACAATGGTAAAAAGAAAGGATTTCAACAAATCATACTGACATAATTGTATGTCAAGATTCAGAAGAATGCAAATAGATACATTTCTATCCTCATGTATAAAACTCAAGTCCAAGTGATCAAAGATCCAAACACAAATCCAACAACACTGAACCTCATAGAAGAGAAAGTAGGAAGTAGCCTTGAAGACATGGGCACAAGAGACCACTTCCTAAATATAACAACAGTAGCATAGACACTGGGGTCAACAACTAAGAAATGGGATTTCCTAAAACTAAGAAATTCTATAAGGCAGAGTATAAAGTCAATAAGTGAAAATGGCAGACTACAGAATGGAAAATGATCCTCAGCAACCCCACATCAGACAGAGGACTGATCATCAAAATATATAAAGAACTCAAGAAACTAGACATCAAAATACCAAATAATCCAATTTTTAAAAAAAGGAGGGGTACAGATCTAAACAGACAATTCTCTAAAGAAGAATCTCAAATGGCCATGTGATACTTAAGGAATTGCTAAACATCCTTAGCCATCAGGGAAATGCAAA
Organism: Dicrostonyx torquatus; assembly: GCA_028555095.1. Taxonomy (NCBI): domain Eukaryota; kingdom Metazoa; phylum Chordata; class Mammalia; order Rodentia; family Cricetidae; genus Dicrostonyx; species Dicrostonyx torquatus. The sequence continues at coordinate 608,614 of JAQHUG010000142.1, forward strand.
TCGAAATGTGTTTGAGATACCACTATCTTATGCCTGTCAGAATGGTTAAGATCAAAACAACTTAATACGGTTTATATTGAAGAGGATTTACATTACTGTAAGACTCCTCCACTGCTGGTGGGTGTGAAAACTTGTACAGTCACTTTGAAAATCAGTATGGAAGTTTCTCTGAAAATTGGGAATCAACTTACTTCAAGACTCAGCAATACTACTCTTGGGCATATATCCAAAGGAAGTACACTCATACCATAAGGACATTTGCCCAACATGTTCATAGTAGCATTATTTATAATAGTCAGAATGTAGAAACAATCTAGATGCCCCTCAACCAAAGACAAAAATGAGAAAATATGGTAATTTACACAATGGGTTATTACTCAGTAGGAAAAAGCAATTACATCTTAAAATTTGTAGGTAAATGGATGGAACTAGAAAAAATATCCTGAATGAGGTAACCCAGACCCAGAAAGTCAAACATGGTATGTACACACACATAAGTGGATATTAGAGGTAAAGCAAAATATAACTATCCTATAGTCTACAATCCCAGGAAAGCTAGGTAGTATGGAGAACACTAAGAGAGACATTCATGGATCCTCTGGGAAGAAAACATATACATGATTTCCTGAGAAAATTTGGAGCATGTGGGGAACAGAAAGTGAAGGGGAGGGGAGAAGGTAAGCAGGGAATGAGAACATCTTGATGGCCAAGATGAAAGAAGCCCAGAGAGGGTTAGCTAGCATAATGATACCTTGAAATAACGAGCCATTATAGGGCTAGAAGGAAACCTGGCACTAAGGAAAGTCATAGGAATCCACAAGGATGACCCCAGCTAACTGTAAGCAATAGTGGAGAGGGTGCCTGAACTAGTTTTCGCCTGCATTCAGATTAATGACTATCTTAATTGTCATAATAGAACCTTCATTCAGCAAATGATGGAAGCATAATCAGAGATCTAGAGTTAAGCATTGACTGGACCAAGCTCACAGAGTTCAGTCAAAGAGAGGGAAGAGCAATATGATGACCAAAAAGGACATGACCAAGATGGGGATACCTATAGAAATAGCTGACCTGAGCTAGTCGGAGCTCGCTGACTCTGGACTGACAGCAGGACCAAAGTAGGCTCTCTGAATGTAGGTAATAATTGTGTGACTTGGATGGTCTGTGGGACTACAGACCATGGGATCAGGGTTTATCCCTAGTGCTTGAACTGGCATTTTGGAGCCCCATTCTCTTTAGAGGGATTATTTGCTAAATACCGTGGGGAGGGCATTGGTCCTGCCTCAAATTGATATGCCAGACTTTGTTGACTCCCGATGGAGTCTTCACCCTCTTCTGTGAGTGGATGTTGTGAGGTGAGAAGGAGGATGGTATGGTATAGGAACTGAGATTAGTATATAAATAAGAAAAAGATTGTTTTAAAAAAATAAATGAAAAAAGAAAAAAATCTGAAGTCTTGATAATCACATAATACTTTAGCAAAATTGAAAGAGAGGAAGAAATAAATGTCTGAAAAAGCCAATAAGGAGAACAGCTGCTTGAGACAACGAGAGCACTGGGGGCTAGAAAAAGAGTAAGGCCTATTAAAACAACAATGAATATTCAAAGGAGAGTCGAGTAAAAAAATGTTACAGACTTAAAATAGCCTATGCACACAGAGACTATTTCTCTACTGCATAAGCTTTCATATTATTATAGTGAAATGGGAGTCATGAAATGGTGGCATAATCCAAAAATCTTTTATAGATGGAAATGCTCATAACTTTTGTACTGATAATTGACTATGTGATCTAACTGTTCAAATAAGAAAGAGAAAGTGGCATAAAAAGGCCCCAAATATGCAGACCAACAATGAAGACTTCCAGAGAGGTGAATGGCAACTTTGACATGAGCAGTGATCATGAGCCTAGATGGGCATGAGTCATTTCTGTGATTAGGTAGATCACCAGACTAAGGATTTTGGAAGACATTCATTTATTTAGGAAGACATCAATTAGAAAATTGACACATATTTCTTCCTAATTCTCCATATTTGATAAAAAGGTAAAAGTACAGATATTTAGAGATTCAGTAACAAGAAGCATAGATGAAAATTAAACATAAATTTATTTTGTGATATTGAAAATTGTGTAGAGAAATAGTCAATGGAAAATATCTTCTCAACTATAACAAATATATATTAAAATATGTACTGTAAAATACATATTTTATTTTTAATACAGAGTAAAAACATACTCTACTGTTAGAGCTTAAGCTATCTTTTATAACCCCCAGCTGAACTCAGCCAATATTGTATTTATCAGTTCTGACTGCATCTATACCAGCTTTTTCTTCAAAACGTATTCTTCCTTTAGGTTAAAAAAGCACACAGAATATTTGTTCACAGAATCACTTTGCTGTCCCCATCCTCTACATACTGGGCAAGTTAACTTTGAAGACTATATCTCATCAGCAAAGAAGTAAGCTTTAATTCTAAGTGTATATGTAAAAGCTCTCACTTAATAACAAAATTGACTTTTGTTTGTATGCTTATTCTCTTTTCTTGAAATTTTCTTCCCTTTACAAGTTTTGAATCAGGACAATGTATGTGAACCCACAAAAGGCTGGAAATAAAACTAATACTGAAAAGGACACAATAATTATTTAAGAGGCAACTTTCTAAAGTTGAAATAGAAAGTTATGCTATTGTATTTAAAAGCTAATAAAAATGATCAATGTGATTTCAGTAAGCATAGGGGCATTCATAATGGACAATTTATAGTCATCAGATACTAGGAGGATTTATATTTATATGAAAATGCAGTGAGGTCAATATTTAAAGTGACTTATAGGGAAAGATGCAATAGAAAAAAGACAATTAAGGAATAAACAGAATTTAATTAGGAGAGTCAAAGAAATACCTTTATAGTAAACTCCACAGCAGAATAGTTCTCTAATTATTCAGTGTGTACTTCCAGCACCAAACACACAAGTAGAAACATATTAAGTATTTGCTAATTAAATAAGGCAGGCCAAGAAGTCTTTCTCAGTTGTGCTTTCATATTATCATTTTTATTTAATAACCTGAGAAACTGTGGGATTTTTAATCCCCTATCTTCTTCTGCAAATTAATAACTCTTCCCTTAAGCCAGTCACTGACTGTATGTTTCAGTTCTCAAATTTCATTTGATGTTTTATATCAGAGCTTTGTCTTTGATGATATAGCTGTTAAATAGAGTGATAAATCAAATTATATAAAAAGAGAAACATAATTTATTGAAATATGTACTTTTAATATTTTAATAATATGAATGTAATATTACTCTAAATTAATTTCCCTTTAAGCATATTAATTCATAAAGCTTAGTTTGGCCGTTAAAATATATTCGACTCATTTTGAAACTGTGGTCACTATATAGGTAATATTAAATTTAGATAATTGCACTGGGACCTATCTCTTCTGCATGTTTTGGCTATTTGGGAACTTATTCTATATGGATGCACATCTTCTTAGACCGAGATGGAGGTGGGAGGGCCTTGGGCTTCCCATAGGGAAGGGGATCCTGCACCATCTTAGGAAGCAGGGGGAGGGCGGTGGGGTAGTGGGGGAGTGGGAGGGCCGAGAACAAGGGGAGCAAATGTAAATTTTTCTTTTAACAATAAAAAAAATTAGATAATTAGGGTGAGTAAGGTGTTTATCAAAACAGCCAGTTAATAATATGTTTTCTTCAATGTTAATTGAACCCATGTTAAGCCCATGTTAATCGATTACTCTAGAGGTTCCTCAATTATGTATATGTAATGTTCCAATGGTACTGATGTATACAAGCCAAAAATGTGTTATGTGAAACCAATGTTTGTCAAAATTTCTGACATTATGTAAGGATGGCTTTTGAATTTTTCAAATATTAAAGAAAAACTAATCAATTGAAATCCAATGAACATATGAACATATTCCTGCTTTACAAGGATCACATTAATTTCTATCAGATGACTATTATCATGTGATGATGTGTACACGTGCATGTTGACATGGGTGTGTACATGACGGTGTGTATACACCTATAGTGTGGCACATATGTGGAGTCAGGAGAACCATTGTGGGTAAATTCTTTCCATCTTTCTTGTGGATTCTGGGGATTCAACTTAGGTCATTGGGCTTGGACAGCAGGAGTCTTTCTCTTATCTAAAACCAGCACACATTAAATTTATTTTTTAAATTTAGTATTAATGAATAACCAAAATTTGTACAGATTTCTGAAACCAAAGTGATTTGTAGCTGACTATAAAAATCAACTCCTTTTTGTTTAAAATAGACATGTGTAGTTATGTACAAAAAGAGAAGATTTTAAAATGGCATTAAGTAAATGTAATATAGTTTTCAGATAAAATATGATGTATACAGAAAAGTAATTATGCATAAGGTGGAATTTTCCTAAAAACACATAAACAATATAAATAAATGAAAATTCTCTGCCCACTTACAGATCTTTTAGAGCAACCATTTATAATATGTACCTACTTTTACACTTAGATATTTGAAGCTTTACTTGAGAATTATTCTAGATAAAATTAAATTATAGATATTTTCAATGTGCCCATTATTTCTGTCTCAAAATAAGCTCATTACATTATATATTAATAATAAAGAGTTTTGGATTTTGTTTACCATATTATATTTAATAATGCCTATCTTTTAATTCATGCTATGTAGTATGAGATAGTTGTTCATCCTGGCTGCCCAGAAGCAAAATAACCATACAGAAACTGTATTAATTAAATCACTGCTTGGCCCATTAACTTTAACTTTTTATTTGTTAACTCTTTAATATTAATTTAACCCATCTCCATTAATCTGTGTATCACCACAAGGTCATGGCCTACCAGCAAAGTTTCAGCACATCTATCTCTCGCGGTGGATCCATGGTGTCTCCCTCTGACTCTAACTTTTTCCTTCCAACATTCCGTTTAGTTTTTCCTGCCTAACTCTGTTCCCCTACAGATTTGCTATAGGCCCAAAGTATTTCCTTTATTAACCAATGACAGCAACACACAGACAGCACCTCCTACACTAATGCTATTTTCTCTTAAAATATTTTACTATAATAAATATAACAAGTCAAGATGAAAGAGCACTGGTACATTACCATATTGCCACAAGGGTGTAGGCAATGCAGATTTGAAAGTATTCATGTGGAAATATTTGGACTCTTCATTCCATATTGTAATTATCCCCAAATCTATAGCTTAAAAGATTACACAAATCAATGTTATATTGAAAAATTGTCATATTCAAGAACATTGATTTTAAATCAGGTAGACATCATCTAGCTTAAGGGATGAACTGTATTTCAAAATGGCAGTGTATTGGTTTAAGATTAATCATCTACAAATGAGTTTTACATGGTTAATTTATTGATTTAGAAAATTAAACTGTCTTGGGAATAAGTTTTCGATTATTGGGACTCAAAATACTCTAATATTTAGTCTAAGGAATAGGGCACATCACAATCTGTTACTTCATGAGCAATATATAATAGTTTACTACCTAAATTAAAAATTCACCTGGTGTTATTCAAAACTCAATGTAATTTATACAGAGATTACACAAATTATTATTCTAATTATTTAAATTATATAACAAATATATACAAAATCAGTTTCTATTTAGTGTGAAAATATATTATAATGCTAGACCTCTTCCAATAATATTTTATGCCCTTGACAAGTTGATGACTTTTCTTATTGTTTATTTGCTTAAGAAAGGTTATCTATTACCTCCAGAATGAGCAATACTCTTATATCATGCACACTATCCCACTAAAAATATGAAATGTAGAAAATGACTTAGCTGGAATTTTTGAAAGCAAAGCATTTGTAGTGTTCACATTTATCCTCTAAGTGCCTGAAAATGTTGGCAACTTCGAGCAGCTTTTAAAGCAAGGCAGGGTTTCTAGCTGTTCTTGGCTGCAGCGTAAGCAGCATTACCACTCAGAATTTATAGTTCTGATTATCAAAATATCTGTGATAGATGGGACTGTTGGAGGGATATTCTATACATCCTTCCTAACAGAAGCACAAAGGAATTCATTGTGTTTTGGAAACAAGATTTTAGAAACTAGCTTATCCTTTAGAAAATCAAGTTTTGGGTCGGAAGTGGTATTGCTACTCAAACCCCAACTGTTATGAGGCTGATAAAGGAAGATCAAAAGTTGAAGGCTGTTGTGTACCACATCCACAGACCCTTTGCTGAAAACCAAAACCTATATGGTAATTGAACTGTGAGTAACCATTGAACACTACTATCTAAGATATCTAACCTGTGAATAGTACATGATGTACCACCACTGACAGTTGTAAAGAAAGATCAACTTGGAATAAATAAGTTAGGGGGTCATTCTTAAGCACACTGTATTTGTTTGAAGGAAAAATAAAACAATGAACTGGGAGTGTGGGGCAGATATACAAAACAGGTTTGACATGTAAGGATCTTTTATCCTACATCAATGTTCTCTACTGAGAGCTGCACTATGGAAACAGGTCAATCATAATATTGATGCCAATCACTTTCAACTGCTACAGTGTTTTTTAGGCTCATGAAAAAAGTTTGGAAAGAAAGATTAATCAAGAAAACAGTAGAGAAAGGAAGATATCGCAATTCTCTATACTGGAGGGAGTCTAGTCATCAGATGCCTCCATGTTCAATTTTTCAGTGGGAGGTAATGGCCAGCATATTTGATAAACCAGAGCTGACAGAAAAACTATTTGATAGTAAGTACTCATAGCAGCTGAGTCACCCTTCTAGGTCCTTGATTGGATTTTTCTCTTCCACCGCTTGTCTAATTATAAAATACTTTTACAAAATCTGCATCCCCCAAATTAAGCAACTAATTTCTCTTGTGGCATGTATTTGGGTAGATTTGACATAATTGTCCCTTTCCTTGTCTCCATGTCTCCTGATCTTCCCATCTCACTCTCACATCGTCCCTCCTCCCTGTCTCTATTTACCTTTAGGTGACTCATCCTCTTCCCTTTCCAACTCCATTCCCACCATAGTCTCCTTTTACTAGAAAACATAATGTCAATATTGTTATTATATCTATAATATTATGTCATAAAATATGTTGAATACAGAACAGCAAGTATTTATTATTTTTATTTTATTTTAGCAACAATTTTCTCCCTATGGAAAAAAATAGGAAAAATATTCCACTCATAATTGCTTCCTTCAAATTAAAGTATGCAAGAATGTATCTAACCAAAGTGAATGACCTCTCCAAACAAATTTTAACACCTTGACAAAGAAAATCACAGAGCACATTAGATGGCAAAGTATTTGTGTTCCATGATAGGCAGAATTAATATGGTATAAATGTGTATGCTACCAAAATTAATATGCAGCAACAATGTAATACCTGTCAGAAATCCCATGTCATATGTCGCTATTTTAGGATAAATGTGAATTCATATAGAAAAACTAATGACCAAACATAGCCAAAGGAAAAAAAAAAGATAACGTGGTAAGTTTTACAGTGCACAACTTCAAAATATACTATCAGGTTTCTTTGATGAAGACAGACTCTCACTAGCGAAAGAGACAGCAGGGGCTCCCTCCTGGACCCTAGATTAGGCACAAATCAAACACAAACGTCTGTTTGCACTGTGAGATACTTTATTTAGCAGGAAAGAAAAGGTAAAGTGGATGCTTTCTGACTCAAGCAGAAAAACGGCATCGTTTCCTTGCAGGTGTAATTATGAAGAAGAGAAAAGGGAAGGTCTGTGTTAGAATGGGGAATGGTGGAAAACTAGATAGAGGACAAAGGAGACAGGGAGAAAGAAAGGAAACAAGGTATTTGTCCCGGAGGAACAAAGTACTGCCTCCAGATAGAGAGGGGAGACAGACATGGCACTTAAACAGTTTCTTGTAAACGTAAAGGGGGAATACCCATATAAGGATGAGGTATTAAATTTTAATTGCGTGTGTTAATTAGGTAAGCCAATGGGGGCGTTAGATTGCTGGAATTTGGTAGTCAGCCTCAAGAGGAGAAAGTGACCAAATAAGGAACTAGTCCTTAGTGGATAGCTTTAGGAATACAATCAATCAGTGCAAGGTTGTGGGAATGACAGAGATTGGAAAAGACCTACCAGAGTGATTCTCGGCTTCTTCAGTCTGGCAACAGACCTTTCAACTACTATAAAAATGGAATAGAGCGCCGGGCGGTGGTGGCACATGCCTTTAATCCCAGCACTAGGGAGGCAGAGGCAGACGGATCTCTGTGAGTTTGAGGCCAGACTGGTCTACAAGAGTTAGTTCCAGGACAGGCTCTAAAACTACAGCGAGACCCTGTCTCGAAAAACAAAACAAAAAAAGGAATAGAAAAGAAGCACAAATAAAACAGAAAAGCTCTTCCCACTTCATTTTTGACAAATGAGACAAAATAATACATTGGGTGAAAAAAGCACCATCTAACTAAAATATGGAGTTGGTAAAAATTGATTTCTACAAAAAAAATTGATTTCTACCTACAGAAGAATATAGTTAGATTTATGTCACTCACATTGTATAGTCCAAATTAAAATACCTTAATTTAAAGACAAAAGCATTGAAACTTTTAGAAGAAAACACAAGTGGGATCCTTCAAATATTGAGAAAAGCATGAGTAGACCACCAACACAGGATGTATCCACAAATAAAAACAGATGCAGCTACATGAAAATAAAAGGTTTCATTTACCAAAGAAAACAGTTTACAAATGTTGCTGTCTCCTAAAGAATAGGAAAAAATCTTTATCTCCTATGTAGGAAGATAAGGCCTACAAAGCCAAGAGATGAGCCAACCTGGAGTCTGCCTAAGGTTCTAGCAACAGGTACTGTCAGAGGCCCTGATCATGCCTAGCCAATGAGGGGTGAACACAAAATGTCACCAGACTGGAGCATAGCCTGGGTGCTGTGAGGGGGGTATAAAAAGCTCTCTGCATTGCTGAATAAACAAGTCTGCTGTTTGTCTGATCCATATGTCTATGCTATTAACACTGTACTTTCATATCCCCTCCTCCAAGGGAGCCCTTAAGACTCAGCAAGCTCTGACCCCTGTACATGGGGGAGGTGGGAGAATTCTGGTTTAGGCTTTGAGCTTGCTTGTTCAGGGTCCCTTTTTTCATTGTGGCTGTAATTCTTAGGTTTTGAATTTTGCTTCTTTTTGTCATGGCTGTTTATGGTTACTTTTGCTTTCCGGGTGCCAGCTCTAGATATCTCCTTCCTCTCACTTGTGACGATGGACAGTGCCCCCAAAACAGGATGCTTCTGTGAGAATGTCATTCATTGTTGTGTGCTTTTAGTTCCTTCAAAAAGTAAACATTGGGTCCTCCCTTTTTTTTTTCTTCTCTTTTGTTGTCTGTCATGTTTGTTTGCCAATCAGGTAAGGAAAGCACTTTTTTTTTCTCTTTTAGTCACCCACTGAACCCATAGTTCACCCAGTGTCTCCACATAAAGGCTGATCCCCAGGAGGTGAAACCAAACCTCAGCTCCTTGTCAGAAAACAATAAGTGGGTATATATGGCTGTGGCTTAAAGAACCATGGAAGTTCCTCACTAAGCATGAAGATGAAGGTCTGACACAATGTTCCACCCTTGTTGGCTGCAATCTTCTCTCTGATTACTGCTTAATCTCTCCATCACCTCCACCACTTCTCTATGGCATCTGATGAGGAGGAGGCAGAAAGTTTAGGTCCCACAAAGCCTACTGAGGTGAACATAGCCAAAGTTTAGATGGCACATACTACCTCTTTGTCAGTCTCAATCTCCGCATGCCCTGAAGGCCAAAATACACTGATCCATAGTTGCTGCAGCCCCACCAGCACCCTACTCCCATCTCAGGCTTCAAAGCCCGGCAGAAGTCTTTCAGGTCAACATGGAATAAAACGCTACTTACCAGCCCTGGATTCCCACCCCCAGAGCTGAACTCTTCCTTATCCAGAAGGCAGCTAATGAGTCAGCACTAGATTCACCTTACTGGGAGTAGTTCTCATTCACTGGCCAATTTCTCAGCTGGATATCAATTTAAGATGATCAAGCAGAAACCCAAACATGAATAAACCTCTTAATGTTTTGGTGACTTTTGACATGTTCATTGGATAGGATAGCTTTGTCAATCCTGTCCATTAGGCACAGAAGGCCATCAAACCTACTACCAACAGGTTTTTGGCCTGGCCTTCAGGGCTCTTAAGGCTTGTACCCTGCTGGACCCTGCATCTTTCTTCCACAGTCTCATTCAACAGCCAGGGGACCTTTTTCCTAAAAGGTTTGGCATAATATAAAAGGCTACTTGATGTTTCCTGGAAGCTCATATATACCTTAATTGGCAGGGTGGTATTGTTAATCCTTATTTTCTTTAAATGTCTCCTGCAGCATATTCTATAACAGTGGGCAGCAACTAAGGTGACTTTTCAGGTCTTAATGGCTGTTAGGCATCCTTTTGGCAGTCCTCTGCGGGAGGTTACACATGCATGCCTGTATCTAAAATTCAAAAGACTACTGCTTAGTCCCTGCAACTTGGCATCTCTCCAGGAAGGGATGCTCTTTGAGTGTTGGTAGTCAATGATGGGTAAGAAATTGCTTGACAGGTTAATGTAAGACAGGCACAGTTCTGTTATTGAGCTCTCCTGAGTTGGCGTCAACAAGATCTGAGCAAAGAACTCTTCACCGAGGAATGAGTCAATCAGGAGACTGCATGAGGTTCTAGCAAAAGTTGTTGTTAGAGGTCCTGATCATAGCCAATGAAGGGTGATCTTACAACATCATCAGATATGGACACAGCTTGGGTGCTGAGAGGAGGTTATGTAAGACTCTCCCTTTTGTTGAATAAATGAGTATGCCGTTTGCCTTTTACCTGACTCCCTATGTCTATGCCACTGATGCCATACCTTCTTACCCCCTCCCTTTAGGAACCAGCAACACAACTAAACTTCAGACAAGTGTTTAAAAGCCTGAATTTTCAAATAATTTAAAAAATTAAATATCTGGGACGAATTGACTAGACAGTATTGAAAATGCATATGGACAATAGATATTCTTTAAAGTGTTCAAGATCTTTAATATTCAAGAAAATGCAAAATAAAGCTACTTTGAAACATAGTATTTCAAAAAATGGCTACTATTAACATATCTGACTGGAAATATAAAGAAAGATATGAAGGAAAAGAAACTGGTCTGAAAGGAAATTAATTCTGCTATTGTGGAAATCACATTGGAGATTTCTCAGCAAAATAAAAGTAGAATTATTATATGACTCATCTATTTCACTCTTTGGCATATACCCCAAGAATACCAAATCCAAGATATATTTGCACCCCAGGTTCATGCTTGCATTATTTCTTATGGAAGCTTAGCTGCATATCAATGGAATAATTAAAAATAAAAATCTGCTTTTGATAGATAAATAGATAGATAATCTGTATGTAAAGGAAAACTACTCAAATCTGAGAAAAATTAAAAATTTTACAGTAAGTGGATGAACTTAAATTGTATAATATTAAGTGAGTTCACAGTTTCGGAAAGAAAAAAATCACATTTTCTCTCATATATATATATATATTCTAGGCAACAATATATGTATATGTGTAATCAAATGTGTTTGCAGGTAAATAAAAAAGAATGAGAAACACTAAATATCAGAGGATGGGAAGGACTGATTCAGGTAAAGGACATGAGTTTTGAGATTGAATATAAAGCTAACTGTTTTTCTAGTTCTAACTCTGTCATGGAGCTTTTGGTTTGAATGTTTAATAAGCAGTTATAATATATGTGCTACTGAAGCAGTAAAATTTAATGTGAAACTCCACAGCTTCAGTTCAGAATGCCCCTTTGAATTGTACAGAAGTTAATTGAATTGTATAGACTTTGGGTCTGGTTATTTTTGGTGTGTGATTTTTATAAATTGAAGTTGAAATTTTTAAGAAACAATAGTGTAATGAATTTTTGAAAAGACATTTACTCAGATATGTTAACTATCTTGCTTAATTTTTATCATGACTTAGGTAGTTATTCAATTTGACCTCGAGTAGATAACAAGGATCAGGTGGATAGAAAGAGTGCTATTCTTTTCCAGGTCCTGAACTGCAACAGACTCTACTTAAGAATGTGATTTTAGCAAGTAAAATAGTAATAATAATAATAATTTCAGAAGTTCTGATGCATCCAGGAAGCCACACAATATTTTATGCATGCCAAGAAAAACCAGAAGGAAGAATAGACAGGACAGAGCACACCTCTATCAGTTATGCCTGATTACAAAACTTTCCAATTTTTGAATGTAGGGATAAATAACTGCAAATTTCCTGAACGATTAAATGGACCCTGATATGAATATGTAGCATCATGGTAATTTTTAGTAGAATATTAATTCAGGAACAAGAGTAAGAGCTATATGTAATGTAAAAGAGGAATAAATCTATTTCTTTATACTATGACTTATTTTATTGACAATCATAAGGAATACATAAAATATTAGAATTAATTAAAGTATTTACTTTTATGACAGGTTATGAAGAAAAAACATTTATCACATTTATTCACTACCAATAAAAGTTCAAAATTAATTTAGATTATGAATTTTTGTTTATCATCAATCCCAATAACACACTAAAACATGCATCCATACAAAGTTACATAAATCTTTTTCAATGAAAATTACAAAATATTAATAAAGAACTGAAATATGTTTGAGTAAGTGAAATGGATTCTGTACATATTGGGTTAGACGAATTAGTGTCTTTATAACCATAAATTCTACATAAATAAATTTATACATTCAATATTTTTCTTCAAATGATTATTTCTAACAGAAATAAGTAAGGTAACTTAAATATTATATAAAAATATAAGGGATACCGAAGAGTAAAATAGACATATACAAATACATAAATTGGAGGACTGATACCTCAACTTAAAAAGGTACTTAAAATTTCATTCACTGAATCAGTAATTTTCTATATAAGCAAAGACATGAAGCTTCATGAACAGAACAGTGGTCAGTTGTAACTAGCCATGAAATGTGTGCTTAGCAGTGTTAACAAGCATGACAAGTCACTTCAAGAGGCAATATATCTAGCATGTTTCACTTGATCAAACTGTGTAGCATTCTAGAAGAGAAGCAATGAATAAACACATCATAATACATAACACATTGTAACCCAAAATTGCTTCACAATCAATAATTGACTTAAATGTAAGAAAGAAATTTTTATGACTCATTTAAGCATTAGCCTCCTGATATACAAAACTCGCATGCATCAACTAAAGAAGTAACATAATTTTATTTTTTCAGCATTCATATTTCACTAATTAGTCTATTAATTTATTTATCCCTGGAAAATCACAGTTTCCCCTTTCCCCTCTTCTTTCAGTCCCTCCCCACAACCTCCACCTCATCCACTCCCTTTCTTTTCTCCCCTTAAAAAAGTGCAGGCCAACCATTTATATCATCCAGTTTGGGACATCAAGTACAGCAAGACCAGCCACCTTTCCTATTAAGCCAGGACAAAGGAATGCAGAGGAGGAAAGGATTCCAAGAGCAGGTTAGCAGTCAGAGACAGCTCCCACTCACACTTGCAGGAGTCCCACAAGAACTCGAAGCCACATAGCTCAAAATGTTTGTGGAGGGCCCAGGTGTCCCCTGCAAGTTTTCTGCTGGGCGGTTCTTTCTGCACTCTTTTTAATACTGACACAAATGTGACTATGCTTTACATGGAACCTCAGAATTCTTACTTGTTTCCAGATTGCTCTCTATTGTCATGCAGAGCTCCTTAAACAATTGATCTAACGTGTGTGGTTTCTTTTTCCTTCTACTTTTGAAAACTTCTGAGAACATAGCTTTCTTAGCCTGGGGTTTTGATTTTAAATCATAATAAATTTATTCTATTTGAATAAACTTTGTGTTTGGTTCATTTTAAAAAAAAATTACTTTTCGATTGGAAAGATGGTTTGTCAGTTAAAATCAAGAGTTTTTCTGCCAGAGGATTAGAGTTCAATTCCCCACAATCACAAGATAACTCAAAATCATCTATAACTCCATTTCCAGAATAACAAATGCACTCTTCGGGTATCTGTGGACATAGAACACATGTGATGGATGAACATACAGGCAAGCAAAGCACCCATATGCACATGCTTGCACAGGTAAACACACACACACACACTACTTCTATGCTTCAAAAGGCAACAGTGATAAAATGAAATGAGTCATGAACTATCCTTATGGTTCTTTCTTCCCGTCACTATTTCAGCCATTCTAGACCATTTCTTTTCATGATTTGACTTCCCACTGACCCAAAAAAATTTCTCTGTACCAGAAAGTCATGATGGATAAACTTGGTTTGGGCCAGAACTACTCTTTACCACAGACCCCAATGATATCATAGTTGGATAACACATTGATTATGGCAGCAGAAACAAATGGACAAAATACCCATCCACCAGAAGCCAGTCCATTATACTCACATCCCCAACCTGTATAAAAATTTTAAGCAAAAGCATTTGGATAAAATACTATCTCACAAAATACATTCAAGCTAAAATTAAACAGAAGAAATAAGAAAATATACTACCAACACTTTAAAGAAAACCTTCATTAAGGGCGTATTATAAATATAAACATTTATAACCCAAATATAGACAATAAGACCGAGAACTTACAATGGACCTCATGAAGCTAGGAAACGTCTGCACAACATGGTCCATCTTCATTCCAGCAAAGACACACTATAAAAATGGGAAAAATCTACACAAACTACGCATCTGCCATAAAGAAAGTATCAAAAAGTAGGTAAAAAGGGAGAAAACAAAACACAATAAAGAAAAACTTACAATCAAGAAAATAAAAAATGAATTTAAAAATGAGAATAAAGTGTAGAATTAAACAAAATGTTTTTACAAGATGAAACACAAATCTCTGAGAAGCACTAACTAGCTTCATAATTACATATTTCATATATTTTGAAAGAGACTTACAGTACAATATCAGTGGGCTTTTTAATTTATCTACAGGCACTACGTAGTTTTGAATGATGTCATAGCTCATAGTATAAGAACAAAACTTCTATATATGAGAAATTACACATAATAAATTGTTATATTACAAATCCCTCATCTTTCTTTGGTGCACTGTTAACCACAGGAGTTATTTAGTTTATATGGATCTCCGTGTTATGGAAAATTTATATTTCAAATCCTACAAACTGTGGCATTTGGAACTTTTG
>JAQHUG010000142.1:623959-636216 GCA_028555095.1 Dicrostonyx torquatus
AGGGTTTCTCTGTAGCTTTGGAGCCTGTCCTGGAACTAGCTCTTGTAGACCAGGCTGGTCTCGAACTCACAGAAATCCACCTGCCTCTGCCTCCCTAGTGCTGGGATTAAAGGCGTGCGCCACCACTGCCCAGCTGGGTGCTTATCTTTTTTCTACACATTTGATTGATAGATGAGCATATTAATAAGTATCATTATAAAGATATTGTTCCTTAGATTTAATTTTTTAAAATTGCTACACCCATGCTGCTTCACAATCATGACTACCTAAATATCCACTAAGCAAGGATAGTAGAAATAGACATGTCAAAGTGACAGGGGAAAGAGCTGGAGGGGTAAATGTTACACATACATGTAAAAAGAAAAAGGAAAACATGTAGTCACCTAAAGAAAACTGAGCATTGGAAAAATAATTATACCCCCAAAAAAGCACACCAATTGGTTATCCAGAAAAAAATGATTCTATGGCAATATACCTACAAGTAAAATCATGGAGACTGATAAGATTATGTATAAATGAACTAACAATTAATGAAAGAATATAGTCCATAATTTAAAAAAAGAATAAGTATATGAAAGTTGTGAGGAGAAAAGGGATAGGAATAATTATATATAAATCTCTAAAATTAAATAAATAATTTCAAAATATATTCTTTGATGTTTTATTATTCTCAAAATTCGTCTATGTTTGTTCCTAACCAACCTTATTCGTCTTGCAACAGTGATATAGAAATTTTGTAAAATTTAAATATAAGTGAATTTTTCTGAAACTATTTTGTTACCTAAAACCACATTTGAAATAATGATAAGATTTTTAATTATAGGTTTTAAGATTTACTCTTTTGCATTTTCTGTCAATAATTTTTGATTATCTAAACTAAATGTAGAAAGAATTAAAATGTTTAGCATGATAGTACTTTGCTCTGGAATAGCTGATCATACCATGAACCCCAGATTGTGTTGTTTGCTGGAAGCTCCTTCTTGTAGCTGTGGTGGGTCTCATCGCTCCTGCACAAATTTAGTACAAAGTTTTCTGCTTGAATATTCTAAACAGGATTAAAGAAATGAACCATAGCTCAAAAGGCAAAACAATCAAACAGTTGACAGGAAAAATGCACAGAGTGTTGGGGAAATCCAGAGGACGGAGAAAGAGATCCACAGGAAAAACAAGGGAGAGCCATCCATTTGGAAAAGATTATGAGTGAGGAAATAAAGGAGAAATGTCTCTTTCTGGAATAACAGCAAAAGTACTAGCAGACTGCTGTCTATTGCTCTCTGAGATAGCACGTTTTCACTCCATCATTTAGGTCCTGAGTCTTAACTGATAAAAGAGAACAATAAAGACTTAACTAAAAAACAATATTTTGGTACTCCAATCCATGAGTCAACCACATGGAAAGAGATATCACACTAGTAGCAGACAAATAAAAAAGTTATTAGATTTGATAAGATAACTGGTAATTAGTTCAAGGACATAATAGAGTAATAGTAAAAGGAAATCTTTTCCGACATTATTTATAGAAAATATCATAACACAGGACATTAGGACCCTTTATAGTACTAATGTAGGTGACTTGAAAATAGAACTAGAAAATCAAAAAATAAAAGACAATTCAGATTGACATAATACCAGTTATAACTATTATCAGTCTGGTTTATTAATGATAAAGTCATACTTTATCATTAATAATTTTTAATTAATAGTGTTTTTTTTTATCAAATAACAAAAGTGGACTGATAAGATAGAAACCTTTAAAATGGTTATTTTTTTCATTAGATACTTCATGTCTAAATGAAAATAAGAAAAATTCACAGATGAAGACAGAGGAATTTAGATCAGTACCCACTGGATCACTAAATAATGAAACTTACAAGATAGGGTACATGATTGTTAGAGAACTATCCTTATTTCACCGTTTTACTATACAGGAATGCCCCAGAGATTATTAGCATCCCCAGGGTTATCAAGAAGTTAAATGTAATTCTATAAAAACAATAGATTTGAAGAGATTTAAGGAAGCGGTCATTTCATATGATATGCATTTTCCATATGCAGAACAGATGTAAAATTCATACAAAACTGGGGACAGAATTTCCATCCAAGACTCAAAAAATTTAAACACAGCAATATTGAAAGCTGATATCAGTTCCAATGGTAAATCCTGTGGAAAATAAAAGTTAGGACTAGAAAACAGTGAAATAGCATTAGAGGTATTAAGATTTCCCAAGATCAGTTTCTAGGTGAAGATCAATGTGCTAAATTGTAAAGAATTTACAAAGAATCTGATGATCATACCTTTCTGCTATGTTGTTTGGCAGGTTTGAGTGCCTGGGACAAGTTTAAAAAGCCAGGAAATAGGACTGAGTCATTTACTAAAACTATGCAAGGTTCAAAAATTCCTTCAAAGATTTTTTACAAAGATTGACTTCAACCTTAAAAAGAATAGTGCCAAATCAAGTAAATATTAACTGAATCCTTGGATTTTGAAAATAATAGTTCAGGATGCAAAAGCGTGACTGGGCCTGTAAGGGAAAGATCAGAACCAATAGATTGAATCAGTTAAAAAATACTGCTAATATTGGAACTCTTACTTACGATACTACTTAAATAGAAGTAATTTATAAAAATTGTGTAAGTTAAAATGTCAGAACAAATAAAAAAATTAGCTCATGTTGTGAAAAGCAGCACTTCTCTGGATATAATCAAGAATGTAAAAGCCCTGTAGATAAAACAAAAAGTTTAGGAATAGAATAGAAACATTGTTTGGTAAAAGGCTCTTATGGTGTTATTATATTTTATTGAATCTCTTAATATAGTTACGGACTCTCAACATGCAGAAAATGTTGTTTTACATATTGAAAACAGTGAGCTTATTATGGATGATTTAGAATTAGCTACACTATTTATTCAACTAAAACAAGTAACAAATAGAAGTCATTGATTATATATAACACATATTAGATCCCTTATGATTCTTCTAGGCCCTCTACAAAAGATAATGATGAAATTGATAAGTTATTGATAGAAAATGCTAAAGAGGCCTCAGAACGTTATAAGAAACACTCTGTTAAATACAAGGGTTTGAAGAAAGATTTTTTTTTTAATATTTGACACCAAGCCAAGGTAATTATAAGGAAATGTTCTACTTGTTCTTTGTATAACCAAATTTCATTATCTGTAGAAAGTAAGAAGTAACTCAAAGGTACCCAAAGAAATGAAGTTGGGCAAATGGGTGTGTTTATTTTGAAAAGTTTGTAAAAGTAAAGTATGTGTACCATGCCACAGATATAAAGTTAGGATTTCAATAGCAAGCTGTTTAAGTTCTGAAAGGGCTGATTCTGTAATGACACATTTAATAGAAATTATGGTTATTATAAGGATTCTTGCACAAGTTAAGACTGTGCTCCAGCATATGCCTCAAATAAAATGCATACTATGACATAAAGCACATCACAGTTTTACCACACAATTCTATAGGGCAAACTGTTTTACAAAGATCAAATCACACTTTAAATATACACTTGATAAATAGAAAACGGTAATAAAGACCCCCATATATAGATTACACAATGATTTGTTAATTTTTAAACTTAAATGCTAGTGAGAAGGAAACAACAGTTTCAGAGAGTCATTTGATAGTAGTAAAAGAATTGATTAATTAAATCACCTGTACATTTTAAAGATGTGTTGACCATAGAATGGAAAGTGGAATATGTGTTACATTGGGGAAGAATTTTTGTTTTTGTTTCCACAGGAAAAGAAAATCTGTGGATACAATCAAGATTCATAAAGATAATATTCAAACAGAAGAGATCTACATTTCTAAAGCCAACCAGATGCCTTTTATTTGTTCAGGTATGTAAAAATTAGTATTTTCAAACAACTTAGCAAAAGTACATTTGCTCTATTGGCATGAAAGAAAAAAAATAGATTTTCTTAAGCAACATATCTTCATTTCATGGTAAAGTGTCAGTCTCTAGATTGCCATGTAGCCCATCATTTTCAATATGAACTTCTGGGTTTCCTTCATTAAAAAAGGATATTATTTTTTGTTCTTAAAGACACAGTAAGCACTTGTAAGATATTTGTACACTGTGTGAAGATGTTTTGCTGGGATTGGTGTAAATAAAAGTTAATGGCCAATAGCAATAATGGAGAGAATAGTCTAGAATTCTGGGCAAAAAAAAACAGTCAGAGGGATGAATCTAGGCATGTGAGACACCACAGAATGTGAAACTAGCCACACAAAAAGTAGAAGGGAGGGAAGTCTGGTCAGATGAGTTCTTCTTTGATAGAGTGTAGGAGAAAGATGTCTCTCAGGGATGACAGCAGAGCAATACACAGATGTGTGCTTTCTCTGACTCTTAGCTAACAATGTTTTCATCCCAATATCTGGCTGCTGAGTGTTTATTGATGAAATTGAATGATAGCAATTTCATTTAAAACAACAGTGAATGAATGGCATTAATCATAGCACTTGTGAATCACAGAAAGGTTGATATCTGTAAGTTGTGAGTTTAAGGTCAGCTTCATCTACATAGTGAGGTTTTGGAAAGTCTGCCTATGTAGAGAAACTTTGCTTCAGGGAGAGACAGAGAACACAAGCAATGTACTTGTTTATAGATGTGTACCTTTTAATTGGTATTGTTTTATTTCTTTTAGTTTTACTTATTTGTATTTTGAGAGATGAAATAATATGTAGGCCATTTCTGGTTTATGAACTGAAATCCTGAAATGTATATACAATACATGTATATACAATATCTGCTTTCTCAGGTTCTTTCAGACGAATCCAAGTTTATTTAGACCTTACCCATCACTTAAATTCTTTCCTCCCCATGTTTCCCTGTGTAAACTGAGTCTTTCAACACTTGATATAAAACATGTCCTTTTAAGGCTGAGCCCTAAATGGTCATTGAGTCTCAGCACATTGAATATCCCTTCATCTATGCATTCACTATCTTATGATACGAAGAAAAATTTTTATGATCATGGCTAATGGTACAACAATTTAAGCTTCACTTTTATTAAATATTAAAATAACATTCAGAACTTAGCATTTCTTCCTTTGTGAACATAGTCATGTCTACGATGTATGATTTAACTAATATATACAGAGGTTGATTGTTACACTTGTATTTGTTAACTATTGTAAATTTGTCATGAAACCGGACTCTAATACACACACACACACACACACACACACACACATATATATATATATACACACACACACACACACACACACACACACATATATATATATATATATATATAAATGATGGAACTATTTTGATATAGGTACATAGATATTACAATAGTTCAGTCATGCAATGACTTAAAATTTTTAACCCATATACTGAAAAGTAGATTATTTTCTCGAATAAAATATGGCTTAAAGACCGAATGTAAAAACCATCTTTTGGAACTAAACTTTAGAAGAATGAGAACTTGGAAAAGAAAATGAGAGCAGATGGTGCCTAACTAAAGCCTGTCTCATTTCAAAGATCTTGTAAGTAAGATTCAACTTCACATTTATTTGAGATATGCTTAATGATTTCACTAGTGCACATTTATTTGCCCAGGTACGGGGACATTCTTAGGAAGAAAATATCATTATACCATCACAAACTGGGTATTTTTGCCAATTGCAGTTCATTGTCTGGTCTCAAATGTCTAATATTTAATCTGTGGCAAAAAAGCAAGTTATCTATTCTCCAATAACTGAAAAAAAATCTTTATTTGATTGAATCCTTCCATTCATTACATAATCCATGTCATCTTTTTGTCTACTGTTTGTAAACCTGATGAAAAGAAATCATTGAGCAATTTATAGCAACAACCATTCACTTATTTATCTATCTATCATTTATTTATTTATTTATATATATTTATTTATTTATGTATTTGCCCAGAAAGGAGCAAAGATGGATATTGAATTTAAAACAAACATTGTGATCACTCAGGAAATATTTATGATTAAATTCTTTTCATATCAAAAGATTTTATAAAGCTGCACACTGTAGTTCAGACTTCATACATGTTAGTCAAGTCCTTTACCCTTGAGCTGCTTTCCCAGGTTGCTGACTTTCTAGTGAAGTTCTTCATCTGTGCTCTAAAATGGGCTAATAAAAAAGGAAGCAACATATGTTTTATGGTCTAGAAAACAATATTATTAACAAGACAATAGAATCTTCCATCTGTGTTATTCATGAAGTTGAAATGGAATTATTTATGGGGAATCTGCTTTTTGGTAGTAGATGGGAAGATGCATACATAGACCTTTAATATTCATTCCAAGTGTCACCACTAGAAAAGAAATTGGAGAATAATGGAACTAGAGAATTTGAAAGTTTCATGAAAATTCCATTTTTAGATTATGGAAAAAGCTTTATGCTTGGTTTAGCTCAGTTACTTTTGGTAACTACAAAAATTTGGGGAAAATTCTATTCCTCAGTTTCTTTTTGCACTGAACTATATGAATGCAGTTTTCAGAATTGTCACTTTTGTTTAGTAGTGGCTACTCCATCTAAATCTGCAAATGATGTACAGTCAAGCATATGTATATGGGGGGTGCTACGCTGTTGCCTTTTATGACTTACATGATGAAAATTGAGAAAAAGAACTCAGATCTAGTGATTCAAAATCATACCAAAGATCAAAGTGCAAGACTTAGAATTAGAAACTTTTACCTTTATCTTTCCACATATTCATGTGTACAGTATATTACATACAGAAAAATCACAAATTCCACTAAATAATGGTTTGATAATTATTAAAATGGAGAAACAATTCCTAAAATTTACGCTTTTTGAAATGAGACACTGCATACAGTGTGACCCTTGATCATATGATAAATGTCAGAATTCGTCATCCTCAAAATTACATTTTGAAGCAAAGTTCATCAATAAATATGTCATCAGCAATAAATAGTATTCCATTTTTCTAAGCAGACTGTACAAAGTATTTAAAAAGAATTAAATGATAGGGAGGTTGATAAACAGATCGATGCCAAATGACTTAGAAAGGAATTTCCTGTGTGTTTTGTGTCAATTAGGCTAGTGTTAGATGAACTAGAGGTTTTTACCTATATTTATCAAAACTCTGTTAAACTTATCACACTTGAATTGCTTTTAAAAAGTTAACTGTAAAGCAGCTGTGTGTATAAAAGTACACAAATTTAACCTTTAAAAAATGACTGCAAAGAAATGAGTTCAAAATGTAGATTATTATGGTAATTCATCACAGGGTAATATAACCTCTATTAATACACTCACTTTTAACAAATGCAATAGAGAATAAATTACATAAAATATAATATTGTTATTTTTAAGCTTGAGGGGGAAAATCATAGACTATGGAGTAAGTGTCAAAAAATGCAGAAATTGATTACCTAAATTAACATTGCTGTTAATGGTTTTCCCATATAATTAAGCATGTAAGTCATGAGGCTGGAAAGTGATAAATTACTAGAGGATAGCATAGTCACATATGAAATGACTAAATGTAGGAATAGCATTATGCATTACATATAAACTACAAATATCAAGAACACACTAGAAATTATATAGGCATTAACAAGCTACCTTATAGAAGACACACTTTACAAATTCTTCCCTATATATTCATAATCTTTTAGATGAGAAGATGGCGTCAATCTTAGGTACTTAGTAGGAATAATAACTATGTAATTATCCAAAAATCTCAAGAGAGATAGTAATGAGTTAAGAGGGTAAAATCATTCACAAATACTATATTTTCACAAAGAATTCTGAAACCAGTCTAGTCACATCACTCCTCCCTCACTTGAACTTTTTTCAAGCGCTGTAGATCCCCAAATCATGTACAGTAGAATTCCTAGCTTATCAGGTGTCCCAAGGGTAAACATAGCTTGTAATCAAGAATAGACTGTCACCAGCAGGACAGTCATACTGCAATATCACCCAGAAGTGAGCTCCCATATGTATACTTTAAAATGTTGATCTGTAAAATATAATTCACTAGAGTACAAGGTTTTATGTTTTCAGTGACCTTACTTCAAGCTTACCATTGCAATGATATACATAAAAATAAATTTTAAAACTTTAAGGCTAAAAAAGTGGCTTTCATATGCTAAAATATATGGCAAGACTCAAGCAAACAGATGGAATAAACAGTAGGAGGATGAAAATTGAAAAATCTTATTTGATTAGCCTAAGAAACACCATATGACATTGGTTCTGAAATGGCAATCTGTATATATTCTCCAACTCTCCAGATGAAACTTATTAGTGTAGTAAACCAGTGGAATTTTAACAACTATGTTCTTTTGTTTCTGGTTTTGTCAGTGCTATAGCATGTGCATTATTACCTACTTTTTTCTCAGAAATGTTAACTGAGTAAAGAAAATGCTTTAGTTGGCCACTCTAGACTAAAAATATATTTAGGAAAATAATGCTAATGTGTTGACGTGAATCAACTGTACGGAATGTTAAATCTGATATTCTCATATGGTAAATAGGCAATGGCAAAAACACATAATTTTAAGCAACCTGCAATGGATCCAAACTCATTTGAACTATTTATATGTCAACAAAATCTTTGCATTTTCAAATGAATACCAAAGCAAGGATCCGAAAAGTGTACATATTTTCAGTTTCATATTGATTATTCTACCTTTATTTAAAATTAGAAGCTGAATAGATGATACATTTTATCTTAAGAATAGTTTTAATTATGTGGTTTCTATGGCATGCTGAATTGATACATTGAATTTAGAATTGTTTTACAAAAAAATTAGCACTTTTAATTTAAATAGAATTGCATTACATTCCCCCTTAGGATTTCTTAATACTGGGCTCTAGAAAATAGTAATGGCATACTTCATTAAAATATATTTTTATCATAACTCATTTGAATCTCTAAATCATATTTTTATACTTCAAACACAATTACCTTCCATTGTTCTGTTGTATTAAAAAAAATCAGTGAAAGAACTTAAAAGTAATAGTGGACTGACAAATAATATCTGCCAATAAGGATACCCATACCATGCTTATTGATGTTGTGATTTAAAGTTGTCATTGCTAGCTTAGGAAGATGTTTGCTTTCTGCTTTTGGAAGTTAGCATGGAGATTTCTAGTACGGAAAAAAAAAAGCTATTCTTTGGAGGAAAGTCTTTCAGGTCAGATCAGCCTCAAATCATCTTTGTCTTACTAAATGGTATGTTTAGCAAGACTGACTTACTCTCTATCTCTGGGAATCAGCCAATGGCATAAGCTACAGCTTATATTTAGGGTGTCTCTTGGGCAACTCTGACTATCAACATACAAGAAGTCATCCCATACCCGGTGATGGAGATTTTATTATATGTTCTGTGTCATTTGAGGGTGGCATTGTCAACCCTGAAGGCTAAATTCCATTTAAATCTTTATATCTGTATATAAAACATATAGTTTTGAACACTGCTGATTCCTTCCTCTTTATCTATCCCCCCTGACAAACTTTCTAACTAAAGGTTCCCATTTTCTCTTTCAAATTACTTTTGAAGTGCAATTTTTGTCTTTCTTCCTGTTCCTCAGCTTGGTCTTCTTTTGCAATCTTGGTTTCTACAATTATTCAGTGTTATATATTTAAATCCAATGACTTCACACAAGGAAGTACAGATGAGAACCTATGTCCCAATATATGATCATTTCTTTCTTTCTTTTTTTTGGTTTTTTGAGACAGAGTTTCTCTGTGGCTTTGGAGCCTGACCTGGAACTAGCTCTTGTAGACCAGGCTGGTCTCAAACTCACAAAGATCCGCCTGCCTCTGCCTCCTGAGTGCTGGGATTAAAGGCATGCGCCACCACCGCCCGGCTATATGATCATTTCTAGTCCCATATATTACCTAAAAATTTTATGACTTCTGTTTTATTTTTAGCCGAGTAGTATTCCATAGTTAACATGTACATCATTTTCATTATCCACGCATCAGTTGAAGGATATTGTTTTGTTTGTACTTCTAGATATTGTGAAGAGAGTAGCAGTGAACATGGCTCAGACAGTATTTCTTAAAAAGGATGGTAAGTTCTTTGGGCAAGTGCTGAGGAGTGGTACAAATCCATCATACTGTAGATTTATATTTCACATTTTGTGTATTCCCCAAACTGATTTCCAAACTGGACCAGTATGTTTGGGGTGTGGGGTCCCTCTGAATATCCTGGCTAACAAGAAAATGAGGTAATAAAGATTTTTTAGCCAGTGGTGGTTTAAATGTCTATAATCTAACATCAGTGTATTTTTAAATATATTTTAGTACAGTACAGTTAAAAAACTACTTTCCTAGTAATAATTATCCAAATCCTATGTGCCCAATGAGGCTTTAGACATAACTATATCAAATTCTTTTGCAAAATACTTGTAAAATCTCTACTAAGGATGGGTTCTATTGACTGATAAATAAAGCTAAGGATAAAGGTCTAGGGAAGGAGAGGCTGTAATAAACATTCTGGGGGATTTCAGTGAGGCCTGACCATAAAGAGAGCAAAGATCACAAAATTATTAACAATATCTTTTTTAGTAATTGGATGAAAAACAAGTATGTTTTTCTGTAACTGGAAGTTTTTCTCGCATTCATCAGTTCCTACATAACCACTCTGAGGCTTAATAGTAATTAAAAACTGTTTGGCCTATTAATTTGGACTTATTAACTAGCTTTTACAACTTAAATTAATCCATTTCTATTACATTATATTTTACTTTGAGACTCATGAGTTGTTATCTCACATCTTCCTTCTGTGGCAGCTGCTCGTGTCTCCCTGACTCTACCTTCTTTCTCCCTCTGTCTCTTGAATTTGTTGCCTAGCTATATTTTTCCCTCACATTGGCCAACGTAGCTTTGTTATTAACCAGTGCTAATAAAACATATTCACAGCATTGAGAAGTGTATCCCACATCCTTTCCCATTTTCTGTCTAATTGAAAAGGAGGTTTTACCTCTAACAATGTGAAATTGCATATAATAAAAAGTATATCAAGCAAAAATTATAGTTATACTATTTAGTCAATTTGTATTTGGGAAAACTAAAAACGATAGTCTATCATCTATCCTATCTTTCTAAGTCTAAATTTTCATTAATTTATCTTTTATTATAACTAAGGAAGTCTATAATAATAACTATTACTCAATTCCATCAAAGAATCTAGAAGGATAAAATATTACCTGAGTAAACACTAACTGCATTGAATGCAATTTCCAAAACACCAGAAATGACAGGGATATATGACTGCCTGGAAAGTCATGTAAAGTTCTTTTGCAATGTTGGTGTATTCATCTTCAATCTATGAATCTTGAGTATCTTGCAGATTTCTTAGTGAAACGGGGAATTTGAAAGACTGTCTGTATTGACAGTTTTGGGGCACTTTCCTTTGTATTCTTTAGAACATCTGACAGTTTCTTCTGTGAATCAAAAACCGTGAAGGACCATTCCACCTTGTTTTGATCAAATTTATTAGGTACTTTTCTGTGGGTTATGAATGTTCAGTTTCTACAGCATACATTCAAGCAGTCCAGACAAAGCAGATTCTTGCCCAAATGGCTAGCCTTGTTACATTAAAAGCAATCTCCATAAAGTGTTTCTTCAATGCCCACTATTTTCTTTAATTAATTCTGACAGGAGGAGACATAGTTCACAGTTGAGAAAATTCCATGTTCTTCAAATATTTTAAATGCCATATTCTGTAGGTCTTTGAAGTGTTTGAAGATTACTTATTTGAAATATATCTCTATATATCTAACTTACATGACTATAAGTTGGACTATTATAGAAGACTATTAATTTACTTTTTATTATACATAATATTTTTAGAGTTGCATTAACATGAAACCTTAAGCAAGAGTAGAAATATATGCATTTTAAAAATTTGAACTTAGATTTCTATCACTAAATCAAAATCCTTACCAATGTAAAGTATTTTGAGATTAACAACCATTTTATAGATTTAATTGATTCAATACTCTTTCATTTTATCATTTTTATACCATTACCCACTTTTTTCTTCAAAAAGAGATTGACTATGACCACTAAACATTCATAATCAACCTCCTTTAAATAAAAGCAAATATTTATAAGCAATAATTTGAGAATTTGAACATAGATTTCTATACTTTCTACTGACTGGGGGTCCTGCTAATCTTATGGGTACTCTGAGAAAATTTAGAGTTATGGTTAAATCTTGACTGTAGTAGTCTGTGAGGCTACATTGTCTCAACCAGTTTCCTTGAAGCTGTTCTGGA
>JAQHUG010000142.1:659741-672258 GCA_028555095.1 Dicrostonyx torquatus
TCCTGCCAATTTTATTTGTTTTTCCTTCCTGTTTTCTGTCTTTTCCACAACTCTCTACAATTCTAAGACAATCATCCTTCCAATATGCATCTAACTTGTATGCACACAAAGGCATGCTTGTGTATAATGGAAAGACTTCTGCATGATGGCACAGTTTGTGATTGGTTACATTACCTGCAACTGCTGCTTTCATCTTTCTATAATTTATCCATTAAGGTGATTCCTAATGAATTTGCATTAATTCTCCAGTGTTTTCACTATCTTTTCGTCTTCAAAACCAAATGCTTTTCGAGCACTGCAATAACTTGGTAGTACATGTCAAAACAGATTCAACTTGACTTTTGTGTTAATAAAACTTATTAATAATTAAGTTGACATTTTTCAAACTTTTAGATGATCCATAAGGCATGTCATTTGTAAGAAAGTGTAAATATTGCATTTAGAAATGTTTTATGGAATGTTTTGACATGCAGGTGCCTTCTGGAAACATTAGTTTATACCAAGATGACTATAGAAAGAAACATAGTAAATGAAATATTTTAGAGAAAAGAGTTTTACATAATTTTAAATTAAGACAAAAATAAATGGAATTATCAGCTCTACTTTGAAGACTGAATATAATTCTCTGGAAATGACAAGGATTATGAGATAATTTGCAATTCAAGGCTTCTAGGGATTGTAAAGAAAAAGTTTTTCTAAGTAATAGATAAAAATCCAATCCATCTACAAGACCATGAAGAGGAAAGAGCAGAAGCAGGAAGGATTTACACATCACAGATATTATGCCACTGTAATTTGGAAAATAGCATAGAAACTATTGGGAGAGATGGGCTAGAAGTAATAACCACCCAGGAGGCCTGGGCAGTCAGTTTGATCACTTCAAACTTGATTCAGGATGGAAGAGTACAATTCCATATATAGGCACTTACGGCATCAGTGGGATATGCTAGGATGATGAATCTGTCTTTTCTGGTGAAGGTGCAAAACACACAGATGGAAGGTTAATGAGTGAAATGTTATTTCATCTTATGATTGCTTTGGAATCTTTGACTTAGGAGTATTACAATCATTTTCACATCATAAAATGGCACTCGGGGAAGTTATAGAAACACAAATATATGTTCATCATGAGTGTCACCTGGAAAAGAACGTTCAGAAAATCTTCATGAAAGTATGTGAATATATCTATGGTTTAAACAGTTATTTTAGAGGTTTGTATATATAAACAGACACACACACACACACATTTCCACCATCTTTACCACCACCAAATCATCCTGAAATGAAGACAGATTTTATAATGACAATAAATAGACCAAACAGTTCAGGGTAGATGTGATTTTAAAATGTTAAGCTTTATAGAAACTATTTTCAGGTTATCTGTGACCTGAATAAAAAAGTGTTTCTTTTTCTATATATTTAGAAAGTTTGTAGAGTAAGTTTGATAAAAGAAAATCTATAATATATCTTATAATTCCTCATTGTTTTTACAGCACGACACTGAAGTTGCAGAAGTATTCTTAATTTTATCAAAAATTTCAAAAGAAATATATTTTGTAAGAACATGTAGAAGCTGATATTTTCAAATAATTTTTGAAAGAGGAAAACATCAATTCATTCTTTTAAAGTATAAAAAGATTAATAATTAGAATATGTTGTTAATAGATTCACTTTTCTGACAAGATCTCTGTGCTGGGTGTACGTTGGTTGAATCACATGTACATAGTCTAGTCTGGCTTCAGACTTGTGATCTGTCCTACTCTGTTGTCAGATTTCTCATATTAACATGACGAGGGTGTCTGTGATGACTTTTGAGACAAACTTTTTGCTAAAGTTTGGGAATACTTCAAAAGGTTGTTAGACCACTCATGGATTGTAATATGTATAACTGGGAGCCACAATAATATTTCTAATTTTTTTCTTAAGTGTCTTCTATAACATGTCAGGAGGCTGTGAATGGCCAATTAGTCAACTCTTCATGTTTTGATGTCTCTCAAATAACCTTGCTTTTATCACTCACAGGAGGTGATACAGGCATGACTCACAGAGATCCAAGAGGCCTCCATTTAAAATGGCCCCGGTCTACATAGAAATACTCTCCAGGGTGTATACCCTTCAACGGCTGATAGTCAATTATGGGTAAGGTCTTGTTCAGCAAGCCAATCTAAGACAGGCATAGTCCATTTGCTGGGTACCCGCTGAAGCACCGACAACAAGATTGGAGCAAAAGAATCTGACTCTCGCTGAACTCCCAGAATAAAATAGGCTAACAAGGTGAAGGGTGCAGCTTCTGATATTTCTAGAAGATATAGTTCATGGTCACCCTGTCGTTTCTTGGATCTTAAAATGGCCCCGTACACTTCCCTTCTTCAAAAATGTTCCCTGATTTTACATTTGGGTGTTATATTGTAGATGTATACATTGAACCTGGGATACAAGTAATCCATTGGTCTTAGGAACCAAAAACTTGGTGCAACTCCAAATAAAAGTAATAAACACAATCACGTCGTCCATTTTTCTAATCCTAATGCTCCCACCTCTGTATTTTGTTTGGTTGTGGTTTTCTGTAATATTTTCTATTTGGTGAAGAGAGAACTTTCCTTGATGTGGGATGAGGCTACATTTATCTGTGGATATAAAAGTAAATATTTAGAATATAAATAAGGATTATGTGATTTAATAAATACTTCCAAGAGCTATTATTCTCTAACCCTTGCTAGCTTTGAGTAGCATGCATAATTTCTCTCTTGTTGGACAGACCTTAAGTATAATTAGAAAACTGTTGCTTATAGCAAATCTTTTAGTCACCACTGTATGCTTAGGGTTATTGTGTCATGTTGGTAGTTTTTACGGTTTGCAGGCGACATACCTCGGTACAACTGTTGACAGTTTACCTACTATTGAAACATTCATGGAATCTTTTTGTATCTTGAAAGCTAGTCCTCAGAGAAGAGGATTTTAGATCAGTTCCAGATCAGGGACCTCTGGGACCAGTGTCTGTATCGCATGGTGTCATCTCCAACAAGAGTAAACTTTCCACCTTTGTGTGCAACCAAGAGACAACAAGAATACTGTGCCACAACTATTCATGAAAATCCTTGAACAACCCTGAAAAACAGCTAAAAAGAGTATTTCTGACTTCCTTTGTTGGAGCCCTTAGACACTGAGCGAATATTGTTAGTACCAATAGAAAACTTTTATTTAAATTATGTATGTACATTTATATACTAATTTATGTTTACTATGGGTAGTTTTTTCATTTCAAAATTTAAACAGATTTTTAATAGTGTTAATACAGCCTTGCAGATATACCATATTAACTAAAATTTTTTCAAAGCGTAAATATAATGTATTTTTTAAGAAAATGTTAATTTCATAAAATTATTTTTTAATAATTTGGTTTGACCTAAATTTATTTTTCCCATCAGTTTTGGCATTTTACTACAAAATATACTGTTTTCTTGGATTTATGTTTTTCAAATGTCAAAGTATCAGCCCTGAGAAGGTCAGTTTCTCTAAACTGTAGAGGAGGTAGGGAGTAGGCAAAGTGTTAGACAGATGCACAGACACATGGGAACTTTATCTGAGGGATAAAAACTTAATTCTTCATTACTTTCTTTCTGCTGCTTCTTCTTTCTCAGTTTGGTTATTTTCCCAGTTCTTTTCCTTCTTCCTCCCTTACTTCTTCTTCCCTTTTCTTCTTCTATGTCTAAAATTTATATGCAAGAAAATATTACTTAAATAAATGTTATTTATTTCCAAAAATAAATAAAAATTTTTAGAGAGAAGTCACATAGAGTCACAAATTATATATATGTATATATACATATATATGTGTATATATATATATATATATATCTTGAAGCCCACAAGGAGTTTAACATATTTCTTTGTATTAATTTTCCCAACATATCATCTTTACTCCAAAAGGAAGATTCTTTTAAAGCTGATTAACAACATTGAAATATCAAGTATGTTTTATCATTTGATTCTGAACTGGCAGACAGATATTCATGGTTACAAAGAAAGATTAATCATTTTATTATTTACATCAAAAGGTAAACTTATAAAAAAATCTTAAAGAATCAAAAATCTAAACTTTATATATAAAATATCAGCCTTTTCTACCTAAAATCCTCAGAGTGCTCACCCACTCATCAACTTTTTTCATTAAATCATACCAGAAAACCAAGACCAAAAATGGCTACAATAAATTAATCACTGCCTTTGTTACCCATCTGTCTTTAATAAGTTAGCCATAACAACTAGTAATAATGAGTCTGCAACTTTTCTCATTTCTTGACCTCAATTAGTCTTTTACTCAACTATTAAAGTGTTCTTTTCTAAACTTTAGATCGTTCCCTAAGATTTTCTACATGAAAGCCATTAAAGAAATCTTAACCTAACTTTACTAAAAAACTACTGCATCTCTAAATTCTTTCTAAGGGTGTGCACAATTTAGTATGAGTTTAAGCTGCTTGCTATTCCTTTTACATGGGCCATGACATTCATAGATTTGACCTTCTCATTATGAAAATATGGAGTTCGGGAGAGATGCCCCCACCTTCATCAACACTTGATGCAAATGGAAAGGTTGGCCTTAAAGTCCTATGGTCAAGAGAGATATTCCTGATCCGGACCAGCTGCAACATTCGGGGAGCAGGGGAGTCCTGTCCCTTGCATGGGCAGCACAATAGAGTCAATTCTATTGGCCAAAGGGTGGGTGTCAGCCCCAAAGTTGTGAACATTGGAGAGCAGCACCCATTATTCAACTGCCATGTGGTCAAAGGTCAGGAAAGAGATACCCTCCTACTGTCCACCCTACCAACAATGCCTGAGGCAGATAGGAGATCTGGTCCTGAGGTCATAAGAGAAAGAGAGCTGGCCCCACCCCTCATCAGCTGCAGCACTCAGGAGAACGGCCTAGGCAACATAGAAGACCTGATACCGAAGGTATAGGTGTGGAGGAACCGACTCTGAGGACATGAAAGTAGAAGAACTGGTTTCAACCCAACCCTGAGGAAATGAAAGTAGGATAAATGGTCACGTTACATCCCTTGCTCATCTCTGCAAGTGGTAAGCTTGCCAGGACAATGCAGTAGAATTCATCTTGGTTGAGAGGACAAGGGAGGGCTGGTAGGCTAACCAACCCTGCAATTTTACACTCTCAAAACCAGGGTTATGTGTAGGCCCACCCCAACATCCACCCGCATAAGTGATCTGGTAGAGCACATGAAGAAACTTGTCCTATAGACCCTAAGTTGCAGGGTTTTCCCAACACAGGGCCACAATAAGATAAACAATAGGAATTCCAGTGAGAGCCCAACATCTATAGTATATCAGAAACCACAGGCCTCGAACCAGACCAATACCTCTCTGCAATGAACACTTGCAAGTAAAGATGTGTGTGTGTGTTTGTATGTTTACTGTGTGACTCACTGTGTCACAGTACAGCTTCCATGATGATTAGACTGAGTTGCTCCTTCTTTTTTTTTCTTTTTTTAAAAAAATTTAATTGATTTTATTTCACCAGGGAGGCTGCAGGGCAGAGAATGGAACCAGAGGGAAGGAAATTAATATGATGGAGAGGCAGAATGTGAAATTCAGGAAGAATGAATAATAAGAAGGAGAAAAAAGAGAATATATAACATTCTATATTCTACTTTCCAAAGTTATATGCCATTATATCTGGGTTAAGATTTTACTGTCAGATATTTCAATTATTGAGTTAATTCTTTTATGATTTGCTAGTCCATTACTTTATTCACATTACCACATAGTTTTAAAATTATACAATATACAAATATTTTTCCTCTATCACAGTATCTTGAGATCTAAGTAAAAGAATGACATGCAAATAATTTTTATTTAAGAATTTTAAGTTGTATCAAAATTTTCCTGTTTATTTGACATATAAAAATTTTGTGCTTTATAGAATTCTTTTGATGCATCTATCACCTTTATCATTATTTATTTCCTTGTGGTGAAGGTAATATGATTTTACTGTTTTCGTTTTTGACACATTAAGTATTTTAACATTAGGTATTAGCAAACAATTGTTTAATTGAACACCAGAACCTCTTTTATTACTAGAGTAAGTTGGTATCCATTAATCAATATTTGCTTACCTCTAAATATCACCAAGTTAATAAGGTCTATATATTCTCTTAATTTTTAAAATATCAACATTTTTAGAATACACATCAATCATAATTTTATGATTTTTCTTTATTTTTAATATATTCCCTAGTTAATGAGCATAAAAGTTTTTTCCACATCCTGGGTAATATTGTTCTATATGTAACAGCATTTTTGACATGGTTTTATAGGCACTATTCCAGAACATGGTTGCTTTGTTCTGTATTCTGAAGTAGTTTCACACTCTTTTCCATGAGGATAATATTGTGTCACATTACATAAATGGTGATGGGTGTAAATGTTTCCTTCCTCCAATATTTAACCACTATTGATTAGCTTTTACTCAGGGATGACTAGTAGCTGCTCTAAAACAATATGCCTGAATTCATTGTTACAGTGATTTGTCTTCCCATAAAATGTGGTCATTTCTATATTTTCTTAGTAGTATATCTAATTAAAATCTTGTCAATTTTAAACCTTGATTATCTTTTAATTTTTTTGCTTTATATTTGTGCATGTTGTTGAAGTTAGCTTAAGATAATGTCATTTTCAAATATTTCCCTCATATTTTCAATGATCAATGTTTGATTATTTCCTTTGCTGTGCAGATGATTTTTACTTGAAATAGCTTCACTTGTTTAATTTTGCTTTAGTATCTCAGACTTCTGAGATGTTCAAATAAACAAAAATTAAAGAGTTAAAAATAAGCACAAATTCTTGTCAACTTCAGTGTCTAAAGCATTTTCTATTTCCTTTCTTTTCATGTTTTTACTTATTTCACAATTAAGGCTTCATATTCAAAGAGACAATTTTAAATGCACAAGACGAAGTCATCAGTGTGTTTTAAACTATTGGGCGAGAAGAAAAATGAGTAACATTCTTACATCATATTGTAAACATGGTATAGAAACTGCTCATAACATTAGGAAAAGAAATATAAAACAGAGCAGAGAGATGGTTCCTTGCCTAAAGGAGGAAACAGCTGAGGATCTGAGTTCCATTCTTTCTTGGGAACCAAGGTAAATAGACTGTTGGCAAGCATATCTGTTACCTCACTTTTCTTCCAGCAACTGGAAAATTGAGAGAACATTTGAAGCACAATGGCATATATGTTCAATATGTTCAATGACCTGATTCAATTGTGCTAAAAAATATATTTGTACTTCTCACAGTGACTCAAACGTTCAAAGCACTTGCTTTCATAACCAAAGGAATTCTTCAGTGACCTACAAAAAGTTCAAAAATTCATATGGAAATGGACAGTTGTGTGAGAGTGTTTTGCGGTGATGAAGCAATATGTATCTGTTCATCTCACAAAGGGAACCTGTGGCAGACGGAAAGAATGATTGTACTGAAGTCCAAGCTGAGTGAAGAAGATTTTATGGAGGCTACTTACCGAGTAAGGATCACTCAGAAACAGCAAAAGCTGTTTCCCTATAGGTTTCTGCATAACTTGCAGCAGCTCAACAGATTCTTCAAGATCTCCTCTCAGCACCTCTGTTAGTCACTCTCCCACTTGTACTTGTTTACTGTGTCTGAAAATCATTGGAGTGGTCTTTCAGTATCTGGCAAATGTCTGCTTTCTCAGAAATGTGAAAATTACTTGCCTCAAAATTCTTCTCTGAGACTCTTGCCAACACGCTGAAGTGAGTGCTTCAATTCCATAAAAATGGATACAGAATACACACAAAATCCCCATAAATTTCTTGTTTTTTCCTTAAATACTTTTGAATATATAGCCTTCCTCT
Source organism: Dicrostonyx torquatus (assembly GCA_028555095.1). Lineage (NCBI taxonomy): Eukaryota > Metazoa > Chordata > Mammalia > Rodentia > Cricetidae > Dicrostonyx > Dicrostonyx torquatus. The sequence goes on from JAQHUG010000142.1 coordinate 667,628, forward strand.
GGAAATTGGTTAAGCTAGCAGTGTCTGCATACATAATAAAAACTTACTCCCCCCTGCCCCTAGCCTCTATAAATTGATAAAAACTATCTGGGGTGGCACTTCATGTTTTGTCTAGAATGAGAAAGCCAAGGTGTCAGGCATGTTATCCTGACCATTGTGTGTCCATATCTGAAGTTGTCTGATTTTATCCAGCAAACCATTTCCTTGTAGCCATGCATTATCACTGGCTAGTATAGACCTTCTGACCCCTCTTCGGCAATGAATCCTAAAACTTGGAAAGACATTTCATGATATAGATATCACATTTAGAGCTGAACATTACACAGTCCTTATTTTTTACAGATTAATCAATGTTGAATTTCTATCTTAATTGTTTGTGCTGAATAAAGAGGTCTGTGCAATAAGTGTTGAAATATATTACAAATTTATTTGCCTAAGCATGAGTCATTAGAAGTCATTTTAACACTGTGGCGATAAACATATATTAATCCATTTTTTATTACTTTTTTTTTCTTAAGTGCATGTGACATGTGTAGTCACAGGATCTTGGCTACAACAATGGTGGTAGGCATTATAGTTCATCTTGTGGAGTGAGCTTTAAATCCAGTCAGAAAATAGTTGGTTATTCCCATGACATTCGAGCCACTATTAAATTAATTAACATGTCGTCGATAGGCTGGTAATTATTCTAGCTCTCTGGATTCACAGTTGGTAAGACTGATGATTACATGCATAGCCTCTTCCAGCCCCATGAAAGCTAACCACTAAAGAAGAAGAATAAAAGTAAATACAGGACTGAACAGTCCTGGCTTTTCCATCTGCTATGTCCCGAAACACACAGTGTCTTCAGAAATAAAGTTTTTACTTTTTTTTGCCTTACAAAATGTACCATTCTTGTGCATATACACCAAAGACTGATAAAGGCTTGTGCTCATTCATGTTTACTTGATCCTCTAATCATCATAACCAGGGAGTAGGAAAGCATTTAGCTCTTCATCAATGAATCAGGCCTTATGAAATTTTTCCCATCGATGTTGGCAACTGGTGTTTTCATTTTGTAGGTCTTTTTTCAGTAATCACATTGCTGAAATTTCCTGATGTCAGTTTCTCTGTCACATTTAAAAGATATTATCTCCAGCAAGTCTCTCGTCCTCTGGTATTTACAGTCTTATTTCCTCTTCTGTGATGTTACTTGCAAATTTTGTGTACAGGATGAGTTGTAGATGCGCCAGGTATGGTTATATAGCCCTCAGTCCTATCCTGTACACATTTTGTTGAATTGTACATTCCTGTAGTTATCTCTGTCTACTACATTGAATGCTTTTTTTGTAGCTATACTTATCTGTGGATATAAGGGAAAGTTATTAGTGTGCAACTAAGATTTATACTGGTTTAAGAAAGTAGCAATGGGAACTTCACTAGGAATCTGTAAATAGTAGGATTACCATTTTTACAGCATTAATTCTGTGAATCTTCAAGCATTGGAGATCTTTTCAACTTTTAGACTCTTTCTTAATATGCTACAAATGTGTAAAGCTTTTGAATATTTATTTTTTATCCTTAGTGAGATACCCCACCTAGATGTTTTAGTTATTCATTTGAGGCAGTTGTGCATTGAAGAGTCTTTTAATCTCCTGTCCAGTGTGTTTTCTTTCAGTGTATAGAAAATATACTCATTTATATACATTGGATAATATTTAAACAGTTTCTAAATAAATCAATACAATTTTGGGCTATGGGAATCCATTACATTTTCTGAATGATGTGTAGATTTTATGTGAATAGAAACAATGGGACTAAAAGAATAATTTATTTGAAAGATATTAATACAGAATTTTGGTTAACTAAGAAATATCTTGAGTATGAATACAACTTTATGTGAATCAGTTATTTTTCTCTTTTTTTCAAATATTGGATTTTGTTTGGTTTTGGTTTGATTTATTTGCTTATGTCTGTTTTTACTGTTGTTTGTTTGTTTGTGACAGTATTTCGCTATGCAGCCCTGGCTTTCCTGGAATTTATTCTGTCGACATGCAAGACTGACCTAAAACTCACAGAGATCCACCCACCTCTGCCTTCCAAATGTAGGGAATAAAGTTGTGTGCCACCATGCCCTGCTTATGAAACAATAGTATTCTTAAAGCCAATAGCATAATAAATTGCATTGCCATAGATTAACAACACAGACAGAGAAATTCCACTTTGGTCACAGCTTGAAATTCTAGAAATTCCTTTTACTTATCTCTTCTCAAATACTTTATGGGCTATATTACTCATTTGCTAGAGAACTGTAATTTGTGAGAGGAGAGATCCATAGGGAAGCACAATCATAGCAAAATTATTGTGAATTAGAAATGAAATTGTCCCTTATTCATGAGATGTTGAGAAACTGATGTCAGGGTTTATTCTCTTGTGGGAATGGTTGCATATTTGGAAGCCATACCAAAAATAAACAAACCATCGTAACCTTTCTTTTTCTATTCTGCTTGTAGTTCTAATCCATGCATTTGGGAAGCAGGATAATAAACAAATAGAGAGGCTACTAGGATGCAGAGCAAATGCCTGCTGTTAAACAAGAACAAAGCATAATTCTTTTAGTCATTTTGGTTTACAAGGAAAGTTTTTCATCTGTAAACAATTATACATTTTAATAAACATTAACTTGTAATGATAATGACATTCACAAAATGAATATATCTGTGCTGATATGACATATATTAAAAATTAATGCTTTGTATTTTATTTAATAAGATATTTAGACTCTATGTCTTTAAATTTTGTTCTCTTTTAATTTTAATGAGTAGTCCTCAAAATTTTTCATGTACATACATATGTCTAAATATACCATTGTAGTTTTAATATCTTAATTTTCAAATTAATAAAATTTCATGAATTTTATATAAGAAAGCTATTTAATCTATTTAATGTTCCTAATTTGTATAGTATAGTTTCTTTTCTTTTTTTTTTGCTAAAATAGAACTATAAAATCTAATAAATAATATAATATTTTACTGTCTGGAGAGTCAAAAATAAGGTATGAAAGTTTTACCATAAGAAAAGAGATTTAAACTTTGAAGTTTTTAATTTATTTTCACAGCAACAAGCAGACCTACAAAATTAAACTCCAAGCTTGGAGTTTATATATGTATTTATTAAGACATGTACACTACTGGCAGAACAAAGAAACATAATTCTAAGATGCTAACACAGATGGCTGGTCTTTTTAAAGAAAATAAGAAAGGAAGCAGGGCAGGGAAGGCAGTTCGTTCAAGATTTCCCATTGAGGGTCTTAATCACAGCGTCTGTTATTGCTACTATAAAAGTGGCTGAGCAGAGGAGCACAGGAAGTAACATTTGCCCAGTGATTGAGCAATGTGGCAAGCATGTTGATTGGGAAAAGGAGAAATGGAACAGAAGCAAGATAGACAGAAAAGCCTTGAAGCCACTATAGAAATATCTCCAAGCAAGGAGGAAGAGACATTTGACATTTTGACAAAATGGATCACCTGCTCAACAGTAACCTTTTATTTTTCCTCCATTTATTCCACACGTCTACAGTATTAACTGCTTGTTTTCCAGCAACTCTCTTCATATGAGCTAACGAAGCTGCCATGCACGAAGGAAATTCATATGTGGGTGTGAGTGTGAAAAGTGCCTAAAATATTTATTGAAGCACTTTATTTACAATTTATTCTCTCAGCGAACTTGTATTTAACATTAAGTAAAAGCCATCTACGTTTCAGAACCTAAATTTGGAGAAGAAAATGGAAGTTCCCAAGTGTTGAACTTTGGAAAAGTTAGTGTTTGTGTAATTCCTGTGATCATAATACATTTAGAAAGGTAAAAGTCAATTATACTTAAAATTCAATCTTTTTATTTAAGTTCTATAATATGTGTATTATTCTACTTCTTTTGTTTATTTAATTTTATTTTTAAATAAATTTTTATTAAAATATAATTATACATTACTCTCCCTCCCTTTCCTTCCTTCTGCCCGTTCAAGGTCCCTCTATTGAATTCATCATTTGACCCTTCACTCAAAAATTACAGGGTTTTTTTTTTATTGGTTTGAGTGTCATTGTTATAAATATGTATATGTGTATATGTGTGTTTGCATGTGTGCTTATATTGATATATATTATATAAATAAAACATGCATGCTTGAGCCCATTTTTGTTGTCTGTGTCCATATGCTTCAGGGGTGTCTACTATTATTTAATAGACAATAGAAGGTTCATTTCCTTTCATATAGAAGAAAAAAAAGATGCTCACCGAGATGTAAAATGTTATTATTAAGTGCAGTAATTGCCGTTTGAATTTCTATTTCATGATCTTATCTTGATTTATATTCATATTTATTTTGAAAATACATAGAGTTTTTTTCATTTTTTATTAAATTTAAAAGAAAAATTTACATTTACTCCCCTTGTCCCAGGCACTCCCGCTCCCTCCCTACTCAACCATCCTCCCCCTGCTTCCTTAAGATGGGGCAGGATACCCAGCCCTGTGGAAAGCCCAATACCCTCCCCTCTCCATCTCGGTCTAAGAAGGTGTGCATCCATATAGAATAGGTTCCCAAAAAGCCAATACATGCAGAAGAGATAGATAGGTCCCTGTGCCATTATCATTGG
>JAQHUG010000142.1:683288-703517 GCA_028555095.1 Dicrostonyx torquatus
AGTTCCTGCCTCCAGATTTCTACCTTGAGTCCTTCTCCTGACTGTCCTTATGCTAAGTATACAAACATTAGAATTATGAATACACTCATAAAATTAGTATAATAAATTTCATGATGGACTACAACCTATAAGATGAAACAAACTGTTTTCTCCTCATGTTATTATTGGTCCCAGTGTTTATTACTGTAAGAGAAACCAGAAAAAATAAACTTTCTTTCAGATGAGACTGAACTCATTTAGCATGGTTTGGCTATATAATATTTTTTCAAAAATCTGGCATTATATATACATATATTGAAAATAGCATAATTATTGTTAATAATAACTATAATTTGATTTTTCTATTATTAACAGTATGGTATAGAGAAAATATTTCACTTATATAACACTGCATTGGAGGTAGAACCTAAGTACAAAGAACTTGCTGCTTTTATTGTATCTTGCTACTGTCATTTTCTCAGTACTACAGCAGCGCTGAAATTTTCTAGAACCACCATGTAAGTTAGATAGTTTTTGGACTCTCTGTCTCAGTACACAGAGAAAGGACAATTAAACCACAACATATGACCAAATTGCTCTTTTTGTAATTTTCTATCACATATTATTCATGTCTTAAACAATAATATTAATGTGCTTTCTTAGAGATAACATGGCTTGGCTAAAGAAACTGAATTTCACCCACTAAAGATTTCAAAATGAATATAGATGTACTTAGGTTGCAATACCACTATACTACATTATTTGAACTATGTATTGTACAAATCAGATTAAACTAAAATTAAACTTGCATAGGATTTACAGGCATCTCTCACTAACATCACAAGTCATAAAAAAAATCACCAAAATTTTTGAGTATGAAAGCAAAACATTCATTTCTAATCATCCAAGATATCAGTCTTTATATCTAAAAAATAGTATAAACTATGAAAATCATACAAGTTTCACTGAAAAGGTCTAAGTATGTATGTATATATATATATATATGTACATGTCCTTGACTTTGCAATACTTTTTCTTTCTTTCTTTCTTTTTTTTTTATTTCAGCCAAAAATATTTTCTGATCTTGGAAAGTGCTGAAAGTAGAAAAAGCCCTAGTGTGACTACTGATTTAGCTAAGGACATGCACACATTTGTGAGTTTGGGACCCGCATATCATCCTATCCCAGTTCTACTTTGAGGATTACATGCTTTCTATTTTCTCAGTGGCAACAAAAGTTCGAAGAGCTCCTAAGAGGTATTTGGCTACAGCACAGTGGCATGGCTACATGAGCTGGAAATTTGTAAATTAGCACCAGTTTTTACATTTAAAGACTGTTTATTTTATGGCTTTATTTTCTGTAACGTAGAAAGTTAATGGAACAGTTTCTCTGCTATTTCCTTCTTGGTTCATTCAATGTAATTGTTATATTTGTGATAAACATGAAAGATTATTATGATGTATGCATTAATATAGCATTTATAATTTAATATTTTAAAGATTAATTTATAAGTTTTGATTCAACATCATGGAAACATTATAAAAGTAAATGGACAAAGTATTGAACAGGACATTATTTCTTAAATTAAAACAACCTTGTAATTATTTTTCTACTTTTAAATTATTGTTACTTTTATGCAATCATTGCTTTCTAAATGCACAATCAGAATGTTCTCTGGCATTTGAATATAAGACATTTTCCCAAGTGTGATAAATCCAGATACTATTTAAACGACATTAATGAAATAGAATCTAGGTCTGATATTTTACTCATTACCCTCAAACAATTCTATTTGGAAATGAACCTGTTTTAAGCAATAGACATTCCCTGATAGGATTAAGCAACAAACTCAATTAGTTTTAATCAGCAATGCAAGTGAAACAGATTTTAACTTAACTAAAGCTAGCAGAAGTAAAATGCTTTGTAAGATAATGGGGATAATGGAATTTGAATTCCCTTTCTGGGCAGCAATACCACTGAGATCTGTGGAGATGAAGCCTAGGACAAGTGCTGTAGGTTGCTGAACTGATTCCAACAATTAAGAGAAAATAGATATTGGGGCTGTGTTTGAGAAGAAGATAACTACCTACCTCTTAGTTAGTATTTCAAAGTCATCCATTTAATCTCAATATCCCTGCCTCCTTTTTCTACTGGAACAAATAGCTTCCACCACTAAAATGTAATGCTTTATATAATGGACTGTTTGCACATGTAGACTTAATTATATTACACCACAGAAATTTCTAATTTTGTCATTTTTTAAAAATAGTGTTATAATTATCCCATTAGTTATAAAAAATAAATGATATAAAATCAGCATTAATATTTTGCAACATCAATAAGTTTAGAAGATATTATATTTATTTATATTATATATTTATTTGATTAAGGATGTAACCTTCAATGATATAAAATTGTTCCTCTTCATTATACTTATAAGAAACAGAGAACCTAAGAATATTTTATTTTTGTTGTGAGACAATACAAAAATTTATATGTGCCTGTGTATATATGGGTGAAGGACCATCTAATGGAGCATTGAACAAATTTTCAGCAATGTTTATAAAGCGGTACATGTAATGGCTAGTTTTATGTAAACTTCTCACAAGCTAGAGTCAACAGAGGAGGGCACCCTAATGAAAAATTAAAATGTCTCCATAACATCAGAATGTAGGCAAGACAGGGCATTTTTAAATTAGTGTTTCTTATGGGAGGGCTGATCTCATGAGACATCATCAGTAGGGTCTCCTCTGTGGTGGAAGTCATATGAGGATGACTTAAACAGCCCAGAGAGCAGTACCTCTCTATGAACCCTTCCTGCCCTCACTGCTATGGGCAATGAACAGTTATAATGGAACCATTAGCAAAATAAACAAGCCCTTTCACTCTGATGCTGCTTTGGTCATGGTGCTTTATCATAACAATAATGACCCAAACTAAGACATTGACATTAATTACATATTTTAAGGAACTTCCAGTCTTATTCTCAGCCAATAAGATGCACTTTAAAGGAGTTCTTTAGTGGGCTTTTCCTACATGTAAGGCTGTTATTGGATAGTCATAATTCAAATTCTCTTTAAGAGTCAATGTGATAAAAGATGCTATAAAGTCTCTTATAAAATATAACAAATATAATGCATTTTACTTAAAAGAAGAATAAAAATCTTGAAAATGTTAATCTCTACTTTATTTTCTAAAGTATCAAATAGTATTTTCTCTGTCCAGAGAAATATGTGGTAGTGACTGGTTAATTTGAGTGGATTTCTGGTGGTAACAGGAATAATAATTTGTATGAGAAAAATTTGTCCTTACATTATCTGAACATATTTTCTGAAAGCATTCATCAACTTTTTATTGAGTAGTAAATATATCAATTTACTGAGTTCAGTCTTTCCTTATTCTTGGAAATATAAGGATAATGCTGAATATTGATTGTTTTAAATGGCAAAAGACTTCATAACTCTTCAATTAAAACAGTGTAGTTGCTGGTAAAAGGAAGATTCATAAAACATTGTTTTTATATACCAATCAATAAAGTATCATATTTTAAAAAGAAACAAACACAAACTTAGTATGTATGATATCACTGTGAACCACTTCGGTATGTATGCACAGTAAATGCTCTATGGATCGTTAATCTGTTTCATGGCTCTCTCTTAAACTCCTAGTCTGCTGCACTTCATTGATTCTGCACACTGGCAGAAATGACATATGGCTAACAGTAACTGTTTAGGCAGTTTCTAGAGGAAATTTGCAAATAGTTTCTCATGCACATTAATCAGAGATAAGGCATTCAGTTCTCCTTGAAATAATAACTATTAAGACCTTAAAAATGAAGATTGACTATGATGATCCAAGCATATAAAGGCCCACGATTCATTTTGAGTTTATATTCGATAATATATTTAGAAACATAAAATGTTGCCAGGCGGTGGTGGCACACGCCTTTAATCCCAGCACTCGGAGGGCAGAGGCAGGTGGATCTCTGTGAGTTCGAGACCGTCCTGGTCTACAAGAGCTAGTTCCAGGACAGGCTCCAAAGCTACAGAGAAACCTTGTCTCGAAAAATCAAAAAAAAAAAAAAAAGAAGAAGAAAACATAAAATGTTTAATGCTGATATTTGATTAATCTAACAGAAAACTTTGAACCATATCTGAAGTATACAATTATTTAGACAATATTGCCAATAAAAATGATTAACCTTTCAATATGTATACTATTACAAAGAAAGTTACATATTTTTACAAGGTGTTTGTTATATGTAATTTTGCTAAATCAGAGAAAATGTTACTCTTGTCAATACATAACTTAAATACAAATAACTTATTAAATTTAATTTTAATAACTTAAATTCAAAATTTTACTAAAATGACTTACTAGTAATATTTTCTTTCATTATTTAATTTAACAAAATTGTGTTTTGTTCTTGTAAATACATTTCAAGGATTATTTCTTGTTGTTGAGTGCTGGAGACTCAACCTATCATCTTGTGCAGGAAATATTTTTATCTGTCTCAAGAAGATGTTATTCCCATCCTCATATAAGCTAATTTTATTTTTGTAAAATAAAGTTGCTTTTATGGCAATGATTACAGAAAAAAATATGTGGAAATATGGACCTTGTCCAAAAACATTAGCATAAAGATTTTGAATTGGACTTCCTCAGCCATCTCTTGTATATCTTCAGTTATGCCTGCTACTGTTGTAATATTCTCTTATAATTATTAAATTCCACAGAATTTGTGGGCAAAGGAGAGAATAAACAAACGAAAATGATACATATAATCAAGAGCACAATGTTTGTCATTGTTCTTATTACTGTCCCTCATAGACTGTAGAACTGATTTTCTTCAGCTATCCAGTTTTTCTGTTACTCATTAGTGACGTTCGAGTTTTATTACTATATATTATATACACTTAAATTAAAACTTTGAGAAAGAACATTCTGACATCTATAAAAGTAACATATGTTTTAAATTAGCTTCTCTATCATCTAGTTATCAAATATATTCTTATCAAATTACACATCAGACTGCAAAACTATATACTCATCAATTAAAAATCTTACATCCGTTATCTATATATCTATCATTTATACATTTATCTTATATTTATCTTTCCATTCACACATCTAGACTTTAAATATGATAGCATCCAGTTGTCATCCAGCCATCCATCTCCCTGTTTATCTCTCATCCCATCTAATGAATCTATTTTTCTTCTTCAGAACATTCAGCTTTGGAATTATCTTTACTAAGCTAAATTTGGATACATTCAGTTCTCTCCACATTAAATTCTGCCTCAAAAAAATTCAACAAAATTCAAACTGAACATACTCAGAAAACTCTATTTGAACTAAACACATGCAGACCTTTTCTTTTTATCCTTTTTTTTCTGAAACTATGCCATTTCACAACAACTTGCTCAACGTTTACACTACTCAGTAAACCTGGTGTTGATTTCAAATACAAATTGGCCATAGATTGTATGAAGACTCTTTTCTGTCTTATATAAGAGTATTGAGCTCTCACAGGTTGGTATCCATAGAGGTTCTGCAACCAATCACCCTGTAAACCCTAAGATTGATGCTTGTAATACAGCTTCTTTCCTAAAATTTTAGTGCTGGACTGAAAAATTATAGCTGTTTCAAATATGTATCATTTGAAAACATATGAGATGCAGTATAAAATTGAACATGTTTTGAAAACAAGATAAATCTTAATGAATTTTTTCAAAAATATTGGGTTTTAAAACAAAGAAATATTAAACTAAAGACGGAGCACACATAAATTTTATATAGACTGAGTAAGAGTAATAGGAGATTAATTTGTATAAAGTAAAATCCCTCAAAACTTCTTTTTGAGAGACCTTTAAATTTGTTTGGGAATGCTGGAAGAATCTAGAGGGCTGTATATATAAAGTCATTTTTAAAAACTAGACACCGTTAAAGTTCTTGAAAGAGCTGCTTAGCAAGACAGAACTTTCAGAGATCTAGTTTGCTACCTGTTCGCTAACACTCATAGTTTCAGGACCATTATGAATAAATTTTCCATGAATAGAATTTAAAGATTTACAATCATCCATATTGACAGCATTTTCTAGAACCTTATTTTTACAAATTTAGCTGATTCTATTTTTTTCATTTTATTGAAAATGGATATTATTTTTCAGATAATATATCCTAATTAAAATATCCCCTCCTTCTCCTCCACTTTCCCACCCATATAAATCCACTTCCTTTCTGGCTCTTACTAAAAAAAAGCAACTTCTAAGGCATAATAATAAAATGTAGCAAAATATATCATAATGTGATAAAACTATAACATCTGAGTTGGGCAAGACAAACAAATATGGAAATGAGCACAATAAATGCACAAGAATCAGAGACCTACTTTCTTGCACACCCAGGAATCCAATAAAAATGATTAAAGTGGAAACCATAATAAATAAACAAAGGGCTGGGTGAAGACATATGCAGACCCTGGGCATGTGCTTTCTGTGTCTGTAAGTTTATATGAGATTTGTTCATGTTGATTTAAGGAGTCTTGTTCTCCTAGTGTCCTCCATCCCCTCTGGCTCCTACACTCTTTCTGCCTCATTTTTGGATTCCCTAAGCCCTTAGGGGAAGGACTAATTTAGCTAGTTTTATCACTAGTTAACATAGCACTATGTGAAATATCCTGACCTATTTTCTAAATATGGTGGAAATGCTCATTCTTGTCACCCACATTAAGTTTCAGTTGACTCAGAATTCATATTACTTCTAACAGTAGTTTAGAAATAAGATTGAATAGCTGTCAAATATATTATTCTTGTAGTTCAAACAGAACCTCTCAGTAATGAGTTGGTGGATATAATCTGCTGTTGAATAAGAAGTTTCTAATTCATGTCTAGAAGGCATAATTGACAGTTCTCTTTTTATTTTACAAAATTCACTCACAACCTCAGTTTTTCTTTTTATCCTAGGTTTTAAGTGCAATCTTTTGGGTCTGATTAATACTCAGCCACACATATATATAGAATTATAGAGCATATTTTATATGTAATAATATGTTATATATAATTAAATGATATATTATATACCTAGATATACTATTATATATTATATTTTATATTTTTAAAATATATTATACATAATACAATATATATAAAATCAATATTAATTGTATTATCTTCTTTAGTCCTAAAATATTTTTCTTTGATGTTGAAATACTTGATATCATAGAATTAGCAATAAGCATTCTTTTTTAGGATAGTTTTTCCAGGTTAAAAAAAACAATGAAATATACCTGGCACACATTTAATAACTTAATCAAAGATATTAATCCATAAAATTAAATAAAGTGTTTGGGCTACAATTCTAATGATATTATATTTTATATTCAACAAAATATATTATAATAATTTAGGTCTCTTGAAAATTATTCCCCTTTCCAAGTTAAGTAAGAGATTGTTGATAGAAAATTGCCTAATATCTAATGTTTATTAACCTATTAATCTTATGATGCCTATGATGCTAAGCAAGAACAATGTTATACATAGAATGAAGCTGTAGTGAATTCAATAAATTTAATTCTCCAATGAATTGAATCTAGTTGTTTAGCTTTTGGTTTATTCAGCTCTTTTTATTTCTAATGGCTTTAAGACCTTGATGATTCATGCTCCTTTTGTTTGTGTGAATAAAAAGAAATGTGACTTACTCCACTGACAAAATGACATACACTGTAAATATAATTCAAAGCTAAGTTCTTGCAACTTTTCAGTAATTGGTTTCTGTTTTATTAACAAAAATAATCCTACAAATATGGAAAACCTTCTGGATGCCATCTCTATATTGAAAGATGCTTTAAATTTTTTCAAATTTATGTTTTATGCATATTTCTAAGAATCAACAGAATTAAGATTACAAATTAAAATAAAACTGCTTAATTCAAATATGATTTGTTTTTTTTCAAATTAGCATTTCTTGAGGATACATGGAATATTTTGTGAACTACTGAGTTATTTTTCACTCTTCATTTCTGTCGGGGACCGTCACCCCAACATAGAAACTGATGTTTTTCCCCAAATGTGTCCCCGGAGACGCTTGGAACGAAACAGGCTTTCACACCATTACAGCTTAAAAGGCCGCTTCAGACTTGTCCTATTCTTCAACTTGGCCTTGTGTTTATTATATCTCCCTAAAAACCATTCTGCTCTCAATGCTCTCTCACATTTCTTTCTGCTTTAGCTTCAAATGTATACACTTTTAAAATGCTTTTGCTGCTAAAAGATCGTCTATGACTTGAAAAGAACAAATATCAAAACCAATGCATTCATCAGAGTGTTAGAAACTTCTCACTTGATGATCATTGAGGCCATTAGAATTTTCAAGGTGGATTTTTTTCTCACTTTGGCCCTTGCTAGTAACCCAAAAGTAACTTAAATACTTTATGGGAAGGAACATAGATTGCCTGTAGCTTGAAAAAAAAGTGAATAAATACAGTTATGTCTAAAACACAAGCCATGCCTTCAGTAGTTTAGGATGTTTATTTATTTATTTATAATCTCCTTGTCATATTTTAAAAATATCTGCCTAGTACTTCTAACATTTTTACTAAAGAAGGGAAAAGACATATATTAAGATAAAATGAAGGAGCCTGGTGGTGTTGGTACACGCCTTTAATCCCAGCACTCAGCAGGCAAAGACAGGCAGCATATCTCTGTGAATTCAGGCCAACCTGGTCTATAAGAGCTAGTTCTGCCAGGCAGTGGTGGCTCATGCCTTTAATCCCAGCACTTTGGGAGCCAGAGGCAGGTGGATCTTTGTGAGTTCGAGACCAACCTGGTCTACGAAAGCTAGTTCCAGGAGAGGCTCCCTTTTATTCTTTTGGTGTTTTTTGGGCCCAAGGAGTTTGTTAAAACTTGAGATTAAACGAAACAAGAGATTGCTAGGAACAAGAATAAATACTATACAAAAGTATTATAACTTTATCTTTTAACAATGTATTATTTTAGGTCATAATAAAATAAAAATGGTTATCTCTAGTACTTCCTGAATGTTGAATAAGCAATTTAATATTTTTAATATTTGTTAAATTTGAAATAATTCTACATAAATTTGTAGATCTTACAAAAGCACACATGTTGAAGTACATATACGCTTAAACATAGAACTGTAGAGATCTTAAATATTTAGGTTTTCCTTGGTGATGGCTTTGAAAGTGTACAGTCTAGAAAGGATTATATATTGATCTACAGGTGTCCGAACATTTAGTAGAATGATTCCATTATTAGGAAGCTGTCGTTATCAACCATATGGTAAACAAACTGTACATGTAAGACATAAGAAAATGTAACTAGCTAAAATACAACTATAACCTCAGGTTAGAAGATATTAAAATAGCCCATATTTCTATAAAACTGTTGTACTGAATAATTTTTGTAGTTTGATATTAGCAGACAAGAATGCCAAAGCAGTTAACGGAATCTATTAGTCATTCAGTCTACACGTAAGATCATTTGCACCATGTCTACTTGACAATAAAATAAAACAGGGAAGTGCTTTCGGTTTTCCTGTGTACTTTGGGCTTCATAAATACCAAGTTGTTAAATAAACATATCTTCTTAGGAATCAAAATGAAGGGAAGTAAAGAAGTGAAATTATCTGAGTAGGCTTAATACAAATGATTATTTTATTGACAAATTTTTGGTGATGTCTAGTAGTATGAAAACATATTGAATCATGATCAATTAGAGGTGAATCAGCCAGGGTGGACTTTTACAAATAGATCTGAAAAATACCTTGAGATATTAAGAAGTTTGAAACTAAATCATATGTTCATCAGTTAAAAATATCTCTTGCCGTATTCATTGTTCCATGCTATCAGAATCTGAATTCAGCAATGGGGAGTTACTGAAGTGAAGCTTGTCTTGTCCCTTTGCCATCCTTATATACACTGGGGCTACTGTCTTTTGGCCTTTGTGCTTAATTCATCATTGTTTAAAATATTGGTGAGATAACCCAAATCATCATTAGTCAGTGAGATGACTCAGGACTCAAGGCTCTTGCCAAATAAAAGAAGCTGAGAAGGAATATAAGTAGGAAAAAAATATCCATTGTCTCTTATTGAAAATGTGTTGGGTATGTGTCCTGTGCCCCAATAATTAAATATTTATAATAAAACTAAAGGCAAACTTCTTCTAAAATGAAAACCTAAAAATAAAAACAAGTTATGGCAGAATTTTTTAAATGTCATACATATAACTTATATAGTTTTCTTTTTACAATTATAACAAATTGGCTTAGGGCTCCTCTGGGAAAAGGACATATTTCAGTAGTAAAGATGCTCTGAGTTTAGTTGCATCACGCTGTCATATGTCTGTAATCATTTCAAATTCAGATAAAGATCTTTAGTCATAGCCGGGTGGTGGTGGCAATGCCTTTATACCCAAGCACTCAGGAGGCAGAGGCAGGTGGATCTCTGTGAGTTCGAGACCAGCCTGGTCTACAAGAGCTAGTTCCAGGACAGGCTCCAAAGCCACAGAGAAACCCTGTCTCGAAAAACAAAAAAAAAAAAAAAAAAAAAAAAAAGCTATTTCCAGGACAGGCATAAAGCTACAGAGAAATCTTGTCTCGAAAAAAACCAAAAAAAAAAAAAAGTTAATATGAAGGAGCAATTTAGTAATTCGTACAATTCTAAGGTTAGGTATGTATCTACAGAATATATCTCAGCTTGCCTAAAGTTTGGAATGCTGCATTCAACACATGGATGGGTAAAAATAAAATAACACCAAACATTCTATGAAGAAATTAAAAAACAAACATGACTAAAGATCTTTTTTTTTTTTTTTTTTGGATTTTTCGAGACAGGGTTTCTCTGTGGCTTTGGAGCCAAAAGAATAAAAGGGTAATTATGTTCATAAACTTTGACCATAACAAACACCTTTCAAAATCAATTAGATCCACCTGCCTCTGTCTCCTGAGTGCTGGGTATAAAGGCAACTAAAAATAAGATTCTATACACTATTCTATTTGACAAAATGAAACTATAACATGAGATATAATTTGAGGCAGAAACATAGTTCAATGTAGAGTATAAAAGTGCTTAGAGTTAGAGATTCTAATACTTCTGAGTCACTAATAACATTTCACATATAGTACTTGAAAATCCATATATATGCTACAGTATTACGTCCTGACTACCATTTTCCCTCCTTCCATTTCTCCAAGTACCCCAACACCCACCCTGATTCACTTCTTCTAATATATGATATATAAAGAAAATATGATTAGGTCCACCTGCAAATATAAGAAAGAGCCATTTCAATTTTACATCTGCACTCATCAATGTTTAAATATACTACTTATTTTATGATAATTTTTCTATTCTCCATCACAAGTTACTGTTTTTCTGTGCTTGTAATGCCTATACTAATATTTTACAATGTATATACGTATATATTTCATTATATATTTAAATGAGTTTGTTTAATCTTAGTTTAGAAAGAACACAAAATAAGATGACATTAAATGATAAGAAAGCACTCACTGGTGGTGAGCAAAAGAACACATATAAGGGAATACTAATTTTTTGTGGTTTGGGAAGCCATAGCAGTGGTATCAGATCAATGGTGGAATAGGAAAAGGAAACCAACTTTCTTTGAAAATGATACAATGATATCTAATACATTATATGATGGTTAAGTAATAACTAATAAACTTGTAAAACTACATTCCTAAGGAAAATGAATTATCTTTTTATGTCTGGCATGGCATTTTAAAAATTTCTTATTTTATAAGTTTTGAACCAAATTTTGAAGTTACTTTGGGTGCTACAAATCAGAACTGAAGCTTTTCTCTGTGATGAACTATTAGAATCAGATCTTTCAGAAATTTGTTATTTAGGGTTCGAAAAAAATGCTTTAATTCATAGTTTCCAACAAGAAGAGATGTTTGCGATTGTTGTTCTGGGTTTTCAACTTGACTTCTTCTGGAATGAACTGCTAGAAATGGAGAGCACACCTGTGACACTTTTTTTGTTTTGTTTTGTTTTGATTGAAGTTGGTGGATCCACTTCTACTACTGACCTTTGAAGTAGGAAGATAAACGGTATTGATCCAGATCTTGAAATGAGAACATGCAGGCCTTTAATCCCGAATATTGAAGCAGGAGGACACACATAGAACCTGGGCATACCATATGTTGGAAGTCTATATGAGGACATAGAAGAAGGAAGCTTTTGCCATTTGCCTGCTTGTCTTTGCTTTGCTAATACACAGATTCCCTCACTGGCGTTATGGCACCCTTTTTTAGGACTCAAACACATACTGAAGACTTGTTGCCTGAGAAAGTATTGGATGGTTGCCCTTTCTGTTCACAGCCTTGTTGGATTAGTTTTACTTCAGCCTGTAATTGTTTCTAGAAAGACAGTGTGAGAGAGATTAATTCTACAAATTCTATTACTCTATAGAAGCCTCACTGGGCCTGGAGAGATGGCTTAGCAGTTCAGCACACAGCCTGACCTTCTAGAGGATGAGGGTTCAGTTCCCAGCACCACATGGCAGTTCACACCTCTCTGTTTCTCCAAGATCTGACACCCTCACACAGACATTAATGCATTCAAAACAGCAATTCACATATATTAAAAATAAAATAAATTAAACAAATAACCCTCATTAATAAGATGGTAGACTTTTCCGACTACTTTCTCTTGTAAGAATCTTATACTTTCTCTTTTGGTGTTTCTTTGTAATTAAATCAATTGATCATATTTTAAATGTTAATGCAGTTCACATCTTTGTTGTAAATCTTCCATGATCTTGATAGGTATCAGTTCCTCACTCTAGAATTTTTTTACTTATTTTTTTTTCTTGTGTGATCATGAGTTTGGAATTTCTTCAAATGAATTTGTCTCATTTTATTTCTGTAGCAATATTAATTAAAAATCCCAAGACAGAAATTGGAGTTCAACTTGAAGGTCAGAAAAACAAAACAGCCAACCACTACCTCTTTGAATTGCAAACTTTCCTCAAGGACTCTCAGACATAGACTGTGTCAGAGAGCTGTCTCCTCCTGTTTTATATTCCTCTCTAGTGCTGGCATTAAAGACATGCACCACTGCTGCCTGGGTTCTATATCAAACTAGTGTGGATGCTGAGATTAAAAATGTGTGCCACCACTAACTGGTGTATAAGGCTGATCAGTGCAGCTGTTGGATTCTCTGAACTCAGGCAAGTTTTTTTTTTATTAAAACACAAATGAAATATCACTAAACCCTTCAGTGAACTCGGGTTTAATATCATGAATATCAAACTTTAAAATGTATAAATTTCGCATACTCTTAAGTTTTCTACATGTTCTTCATAGATTTATATATTGATATTATTTTCTACTAAAAGTTAGTATCTCCCAACAAACCTTAAATGTTCAATATATTATTTATGTTGTAAGAAGGCTATGATGTGCATAATTTAGCTTGTTTAGTAAAGTTATAACTGAACTTAATTTGGTGAATAATTCATAATAAAGAGAAAGTAACTTTTTAGTTTTATGGATCTGTTACGTGCAATGTGAAGAAACTAGACCTGGAGAGAGCAATCTTGGCTGTCTTGATGAATAATGCTTCCATGAGGGCAACATATAGAAGAGCAAGGAGAATCAGAAACAACAAGAAAGAAGAAAAGAAGACAACAGAAAATATGTTTGCCACAATCCCATTGCATTGCCACGCTTTTCAATTTTGTGCATTTGATATTTTATTGTGAGTCAGATTAAGAATAAGGTTTTTAAATATTTTCTAAAGGAAATCTTTTTTGGTCTCACTGATTTAACACTGCACCTTTATTTTTCTGTATTATTTTCTTGCCTCTGTATAAAGTCTTTTAATTGTCTCTCATTTCACTTTATTTTCAATTTATACCTAATTTTGTTGTATAATTTATAATGTGATTTCTAATTTTATAATCTTCTGAAGCAAATTTTTAGTTTGAATGTTTCCTTTTTATTTTTAAGAATGTCATTGAACCCATATATTTTTCCTAATCTAGTGCTTATTTATAAACTTCTAAAAACTATTAAAATAGGTTTATTTGTATTAATTTTATTGATAATTTATGTGAGATATTTGATACTTGACTACTAAGAAGCTTACTAGTGTACTTCCACGTGTTGTAATAGTTTTATATATATTTCTATTAATGATTTTTATTCATCTTTGCTTAAATTTTTTTCATACTACATATTTTAATCATTTACCCTCCCATAACTCTCTCAAGATTCTCTTGACGTCTCTTCCCTCCCATTTTTATCTTTTACTTTCTCTCTCAATAAATAAAAAATTAATAATGAACTCAAGACAAAAATTAAAACAAATCCAACTGATAATTTTTAATTTGTTATTGAATTAAATTTTGTAATGTTGCTGAAAATGTACCTTGTACAACCATATTACTCTTTTTACTGTAACAAAGTATTCATTAAGAAGTTCTCTGAAAATTGCAATATATTTTAATACTAATGTTTTCTAATTAATTTCTCTATAAATTCTAATTTCATCTATTTATTTATATAACATAGTTATTTTTCATTCTTTGGGAAGTTCACATCATGCATCCTAATCCCACTCCCTTCCCCAGTTCCTCAATATGTTCCCGTCACCCCTGCAGCATCTTCTTCCAAAAGATGCCACCAAAATCAATTATACACAAAGCAAAACAAACAAATAAACAAAAAAAACCCTTTCCATCCCCCTCTTTTCAGCACTTCTTCATTCATTCTAGTGGAATTGATGCTGTGGTGTGCCACACAGAATACACTTTTGGTCAATTAGCCCCAACCATGGAATGAGCCATTGGTCTGGCTTAAGGCCTCTGGTACACGACCCTCACTGAATGAACTCTCACTGAAACTTCTCTCAGAATGCTCCTATTGCTCCAAGTCGTGGGAATCTTACAGCTATTGTTCTGCAGGATCAGTCCCTTCACACACTTCAGTAGCTCATAGATTGAGTAGCTGTTATGGTTGGGCCAGCCCAAAGTCCAGAATGTGGACCTATGTGTTTGCTGGGTATCTAGAATGTTGTCTATCTAGGATGTGTTGATACATACCTTTAATTATAGCAGTAGCAATGAAAAGGAAGGATTATTTGACTAAGGGATCAGAATGGATTACATAAGGAGATCATGTCACTTGGGCTACATAGGAAAAATTTTTCTTCTGGAAAAAAAGAAACCAATATAAGCATCAACAACAAAAAATTCCAGGGCACTTGTTCTACTGACAAGTTCTGTGGCTGATACATGAGTGAGATGAGACATGTTTGTTTGTACATGTGTAGAGTTAGATAAAAGAACTATAATTTTGATATGTTTTCAACTAATTTTGCCTATTCTTTGTTAAATTTCTGAACTATAGAAAAGGAATAGAATTCTCCCTAATTTTTATCCAGAGAGTACATAAGCAGATACAGGTTTTTCAGAGATTTTCTCCATCTGTTCCTGTGTGTGTGTGTTTAGGTAGTTGTAATTATTTGTACTTTAATAAGTAAATCTTGCACAAAAGACACAGTGAAATCCACTAAAGGTCAGGTAATGGTTACACACCTTTAATCCTAGGATTTGGGAGATAGAGGCAAATGGACCTCTGCGAGTTCAAGACTACCCTAGGCTACACAAGATCAATGCAGAAACAAAACCAGGTGGTGGTGGACCACACCCTTAATCCCAATATTAGGGAGTAATGCCTTTAATCTGATCACTAAAGGGAATATAAAATTGATGGAGAGAAAGTCTTATTCTGGTTAGTTTTGTGGTAACATAGCCTTGGTAGAAGTAAGACCCCTATAGTTTCTTGGCTGCCTTGTATTTCTGGTTTTCAGGTTGAATCCCAATTTCTGTCTCTGGGTTTTTATTATTTATATTATATGGGTGTACATCTCTGTGCTTGTTTTTATGTCTACATGTGAGTGTAGTGTTTTGAAATAAGCTCCATTTTTCAGTATCTACAAGACTGTTACTGTGTTGTATGAATATCAAACATTTCATGCAAAAAGGATTTTAACATTTGAAAACAAGGTATATAAGGTAAGTGATCTTGGAGTTAATATAAACAAAGGAAATACCTTTGTTAATAAAAACAAAGGGAGCTATTCCAGACTACAGCTGTAATCAAAAACAAAATCAGAGTACCAGTAGGAAATACAAGAGGCCAGAGTTGGCTAGATATTGTGATGGTATCACATATTAGTGAGGGCTATCTTCCATCTTCAGAGGAACACTAACTGTGTGGTACATGTGAAGTCATCCTTGCATACAGGAAGAAAATACTATAAATTCATCTTTGCAAGCTACCCATGACCCAAAACAATTTGCATATTATTCATAAAACAGCAAATAAGTGATTTGTGAAATAGTGTATAAAATTCTCAACCTGATATTTTTTCAGCCATGATGGAAATTTGGCCAACATAAATACATTGTCACCCTAAGAAAAGAAGCAGTGAATTTTGCAGAAATAAATCTAGGCTAGGCTTCTATTTCAGTTTTGTAAACTTTGTTATGCACTGAAATAACAAAACCCAAAGATTTTACAAACATTAGGTGCAACTCCATGACATTCTATAAGTTAGATTAAATCATTTCCACATATGTTGAAATATCTTATTATGTGAAAGGCTGATTTTTGTTAATAGAACTGCTTAGGTAGTACGATAATTAAGCATAAACAATGTTCATTCAGCAACCAAACTTATTTCAATATGAAATAGTTTCAATTCTAATACTCCTCATTTGAACCAAGGAGAAGAAGGTTTTGAAAATAATACCCTGAGCATATTACAAGGAACTTGTACTTCCACCTTTGCTATTGCTCAGTTTTACTTTTATATCCTTTTTGTTTTACTTTAACTGCTTTACAATATGGTCCTTAGGTACTCACAGCTTTTTATAAACTGAAAAATGCAAATAAAGCTTACAAATTTGAATAAATGCAGTAAGGAATTCAAGCTTTAATTTATCAGTATGGATCATGGCTTCTTCTAGATGTTGATGTGTAAAACCCGTGTCTATAGAAGATTACATTACAGCATGTTTAAATTCATTGACAAGTATACATTTTAATTAATATATAGAGGAAAAATTTGACATTTGCTCTTCCTGGTGTTTGCACTTTAATCTACTGCAACATGCATCACCTTAATTACTTCAATAAGCTAGACTTTCCTACTATTTTTCTTATGCATTTTATAATTTTGAAATTGTAACTAATTTGATCTTCTCTTTCCAATTATTTCTTCAAACTCTTACATGTACCGGGGTTAATTTTAAAATAAGACAGTTATTCTGTATATGTACCGCAATCAATGAAGCAGATTTCCAATGCATACAGTAGTGGCACACAAGAATTGGTGATAGCCAACAGCTCACCAGTGAACTTTTAAATGGAATAACATGACTCTTACTTTAAATGTAGCCAAGCAACCTGTTTTTGTGAAGTCACATATATTAAGGATAACTTGCAACTCACATTTATCTAAACAAATGCAATTCCTAAGTGCATTCTAAGCATTTATCTTCTCTTTATATCCATGGATGAGTGCAGTTCTCATCCATCATCACAGAAACTTATTGCAATGGAAAGAAAATTTTACAGAAACCATGAATGATCAAAATTAGAGAACAAAAAATTTCTAACAGACTTAGGAAAAATAATTTACCCCTTATATTCTTCTTACTCAACCTTACAATTTTTGTAACAATTTAACAACATAAGATGTCCAATTGTGCTTCAAGGTAACCAATCACTGTAGTGTAGTATAATGTATGATATAGTATAATAAAATTCAAGTATCCTCAAGGTAAACAAAATCTTTCTATTTGTGCTTAAGGAATGTTTTAATAAGAGAAAGTATATGTCTATTGTTATAAAAGTTAATCAAATACCTTATACTATTGAGATAGTAGAACCTAGGGGAGAACATCTATAGAAAAAAAAAGAATCATTGAAGGTTATCATGGACTATGAGTATAAAAATTATTTTCGTGAGGAAAGGTACAGGGATTTGTGTGGCTAAAAATATTCTCTAAACATCTTCCTTGTAGATTATAACATATATTTAACAAAGTCCTGATCTTACAACATAAACAAAGAGTCATAACCTGAAATTTAGAAATACCACTAAGAATGGACATAAGAAGAAATAAATCAGATTGTGATGGGTGAATGTAGTTGTGTATTCATCACCTGAAACAATTTTGGTGATGGCTATAACAAGAAAATCTAATGACATAAGGGTTACAGAACTTGACTGGCACTAAACATTGTGTATTATATTTTTCTGTATTATATTGTACTGTATCATACTTTATAACTTATAGGCTACTATTCTTTACTTTAAAAGGTTCAGTCTTCTGTGTTTGTGCTAACACCTTCTCATTTATTCTATTAGTGAGAGTGACCAATCAGTAGCAAATCCCATAGTATCATCTGTACAATAGCTATGTCAGATTTTATAGAAATTAAATATAAGTATACCCATAAATTTTGTGTTAAAAGTTTTTAATTTTCTTACTTTGAACAAAATATGATTCAATTTTCATTTTGTAGATGACTTTTTATTTATTTCATCAGATAAAAGTAAAATGTGTAGACAATATAATTATCTAACTTTATGGTAATGTATATTTCTAGTATTCAATTACAATAAATATCCCATGAAACACCTTCCTAACATTCATTTAAAGCTGTTAGAATAGATGTATTAATTTAGCAGGGTAGATTTCAGAATAGGACCATTATAATGGATTAAGAAAAGAGTGAAGTTGTCAATAGTATCATATTTTTGTCTCTTAAAAAATTTTTTGTTGTATTACCAATGAGAAGTCATTAGTAACACTGTAAAGTTCTATGTGTCTATGAAATATTATCTACTTGTTATATTGAGTTTAATAACATTTGAAATAATATTCATATCAGATTAGTAGTCAGATAATTCCACATTTGTATTTACTTAACATCTAAGCTTTCTTTAAAAAATCCTTATTATAATTTAATATATTTCACACAGAAAAAAGTAGTCGAATATGTGCAATCACTTGGTATTACATGGTGTACAGAGAACCACTGGGACCATAATTTTAAAATGTACCTCAGAAATTAATTCCATTGTAGCTAAAGTAATATTTCATTTATACTAAACTATTTTTATTCAATGGGATAAAAACAAGAATATGTATCAAGTCTCTGAAAAAGAAACTGGAAATGATGTTTGAAAGAAATTACAAACTAATGAGCAAAAACATAAAGCATTTGCTTTCAGTTTTTAAATGATTGGTAAGATATTTTGACCATTGTCTATGAAAAATTTAATGGAAAGATTTAATGTAAAACACACTATGTTATTTCTTTGTACCAAGATTTTGACTATTATAAAATAACCTCAGGGAAGATATATTAGATAGAAAATTACATAGAAAAGAAAGAATATTTTGGAATATTATAATCAAAAAGGGAAAATAATAAGGAACTTTTGGTCTCAGCTGATAAATGAAATTTAAGTTCAGTTATATGAAAGAAATACATTATTTAAAGTCAAACAATTTGGAATATAAGCGTCATGATAAAATATACAGTAGCTGCTGTGTTCATAATAGTCATCTAAACTTTCAATTAAATTGGTCATGATTTATTTTATGATTAAAAATGAATATTTAAACATTTTTAAATGTCTTAAATTGTTTTGAATTTCAACAACTAAATTTCAGAAACATGTACCCTGTCTCAGTTTGAAAATTCATGAATACACTCTGATCAGTTAATGGGAAGGAAAGCAGACACATTGTTTTCAAACTGAGTTACTCTCATGCATGACCACAGAATGCATCCCCTATATAGACCATTGTTTGATTCTCCCTTATACAATACAACACATGGCTATGAACTATTTAGGTCGTGATCCCTGAGTAGAGAGAGCCCTGTGTAAAATATAAAAACTTGAAACATTATTTTATAAAAAGAGCTATAAAATATCCTGTGTTCCATGTTTAAAAGACAGTTGCTTTGTTAATGATTTGACAATTGTAGTGATAGTGAAGAAGACAGGCCTTTTCAAGGCAAACGCTGTGCAATTTTATTTAGCTAGTGTTCTGTAAGTTCTTTCAATATTTTATACTACTTTCAATTGATTTGTAAACTTATTTTCTAATAACATATAAATAGGGCATTCAAATTAAGAAAAGAAATTAAATTTTATATACTATCTAATTACTCAAAATCA
>JAQHUG010000142.1:767938-790580 GCA_028555095.1 Dicrostonyx torquatus
TAGTGAAAAAACAATCCTTTAAATTGATAACTATGAGAGGCCATCCCTTTGGTAACAGAGAGGGCAGAGGAATTCCAGATTGCAGAGGGCCTATAGGTTGAATAGCCTCGTTAATAGCTCTAAGATCTGTCACCATTCTCCATTTACCAGACTTTTTCTTAACTACAAATACAGGAGAATTCTAAGGGCTGGTAGATTCTTCTATATGGTGAGCATCTAATTGCTCTTGTACAAGCTGTTCTAAAGCCTGTAACTTTCCTCAGCCAAAGGCTATTGTTTGATCCATATCGGCTTTTCTGTCAACAATTTTAAAGGTAGGGCCGTTCGCACATCTGAAAGATTATCAATTGCTTTGTGTTCTTGTATAGCCCGAATAGCCAGTGTTCTTCTTCTGTAATATCTTCCAATATTTTCATTAGAAATATAAGTTTTAGGGGTAGCAGGGATGTTAATCTGGGTATTCCATTGTTGTTCTAGGTCAAGGTCCCATAAATTCACTGCCATATTGGCTACATATGGCCTTAGTTTTCCTATTTGCCCTTCTAGCCCTATGCATTTAACCCATTTCATGCTTTGTCTTACTGGAGATATGGTTCCGATTCCCATGAACTGATTATCTACCTCCTGAAACGGCCATTTAGGATTGCAAGATTTAGGAGTAATAATACTTACATCTGCACCTGTGTCCAATAAGCCTTCAATAATAATGCCATTTACACTAACTCTCAGTTTTGGTCTTTGTTCATTTATAAAAGTCTGCCAGATTATACGTTTTATCTTTCTCCCTAGATTTTTTGACTCATTCTCCATATTTATCTCAGCATTTAGACCATTATTGCTTATGGCAGTAGACAAGGGGCCTTCTAATTTTCCCGATGAGACACATTCTCCATAGCAACCAGGAATGACTGGACCATGTTCACCATGGGGGACTGCGAGAGGCCCCCCATGGAGTTTCCTGATGGTATCGGGTTGCCTTGTCTATCTCTCATTGGACTACATTCATTTGTCCAATGTCTGCCTTTACCACACTTCCTACATAAACTTGAAGCCTGAGTCCTTCTGTTCTTGTTCCTATTATCTCCAGTATAGGCATTATTCCTGAAAATCCGTTGTCTACAATCCCTTCTCATATGTCCCATTTTACCTCAACTAAAGCATTCGGTATTTTGATGCCTTTTCTTTCCATTGGATATGGCTTCTCCTACCCATGCTTCAGAACCATAATCGAATGTTTCAACATTCATTGTATGTAAGACCCATTCATCCAAGGGTGCTGATCTAATCCTTAAAGGCCCTAGGATCCTTTTTCACTCCATATTGGCATTCTCATAAGCTAAAGCCTCAATTATTATGCATCTAGCTTCTGGGTCTGTTATCCCTACTTGTACAGCCCTGGTTAGTCTGTGTAAAAAGTCGCTAAAGGGTTCTTTCTGCCCCTGTTTAATTCTAAGATATGACTCCACTCTCTGTCCTGGTTCCTGAACTCTATCCCAACCTTTTAAGGCTGCTGTGGTACACACGGACAGGGTGTGGTCATCATAAAGAGCTTGGTCCTGAGGGTCAGAGTACGGTCCATCACCTAGAATTTTGTCTAGAGAAATCTCAGTTCCTTTTGCTCTTTCCTGTTTTTCTATATTTCTTGCTTCCTCTTTAAAAAGACATCTCCAGTGCAATTGTGGCCCACTTTCTAGGACAGCCAAGATTAACTGGTTCCAATCGTAAGGTGTGTCTTTGTTCGTGAAAGCCCAGGTTTTGACCATCTCTCTAACAAATGACGAAAGTAGTCCATAATTTACAATCGCCTGTTTAATTTCTTTCAAATCACTCATACATACAGGCTCCCATGTATTTTCCTTGATAACCTTAGGGTGTTTGGAGCCAGCTACCTTTTCTGAAGTTATCACAGGAAAGGCAGGTAGAACTCTGGAGAAGATATCCCGGAGAGTTTTATGCACTGATGAAGTTACATTTTGCCTCCCTATTGGTTGTTCTTGGTCCAATTCAATTATTTCTTCAATCTTTTCAAATCTATTTATCATTGCCATCTGCAAGGTGTGGATCTCTTCCCCAGTATTCTGTTCTAGTGCCCTCATTGAGCATTCCAATGTACGAAGTCTGTCCTCTAGAGATACTGTGTCATCCTTGTGCATAATCTGCATGACATGAATGGAACCGTCTTGGAGAGACATCCGATCTGACAAACATTCATATCCTTTTGACAGAGTCTGATTAATACATTCAATTGTACAAAGTCTCTCAAATAATGTTTGAGCTCCCATTGACATTGACTGAGTTCTACGTTCTAGATCAGCTGTGTTCCTTTCCAGAGTGTTAACTCTGTCATTAAAGGAATGAGTATTGGACTGTACTTTTTCCAAAGAAATCTCATATGACTGAAAGCTGTTAAGCATACGTCTAGCATCCCCTTCTAGTTGTAAAATCTTTTTTTTGAAAAGATTGGTGTCAATTTGAATTGTATCTAAAAGCACATCCGTTGACAGAAAATTGCTAGTTAAGCAGGACGTTTTCTTTTTAAATCTCCAATTTCCTGTCTCAGAAGCCCCAATTCAGCCTGCATTGACCAAAATTTTATGAAAAAACTACAGAACACAAGAAAAAAAATGACTCCTAGAAATGGTCCTGTAAGAATGGCATCATACGTGTCTTGGAAGGCCTCAGATATTTTACAAAAAAGCAAGCTCTCCAAGCAACAGAGGCTGATATTGTCAAACATATTTTACCCTCAGAACTCACCTGCCGCACGCCTTTAATCCCCGTGGCCTAGAAGGCAGGTCCTAATACTTGTTAAGAAACTTGGGGGAAAGTTAACCTCAAAAGGTTATGCAGAGTAAGAAATCTAAGGTCCAGGTACAAAAAACAGAATTCCAGAAGCTTTCAGCGGCTAACCAAGAGTGCGTCTAGCTTCTGGCACTAGCCTGCAGTTTACAAAAGCCCTGAAAGCTGGTGCTGGAATGTCTCAGGGAGTTATTGCCCCAGGGAAATTTTCTTAGAGGTCCATACCCAGCCTTTGTCTAAATCCGAGTCTGTGTGGGTGATTTAAAAACTACTGTGCAAATCAGGTGGGTAGCAGCAAGAATCCTGAGAGGCATGGAGCTTTAACCATGCTGCCGCTGTGGCTGAGTCTACGGTTAGCCTTTGCTTCCTTCAGCAAATCCTACCGGCGTGCGCCACCACAACCGGCTCGGTTGGTGGAGAGGGGGGTTCTCTCCTTTTGAAGCCCTCTCCAGTTTTTTGGTTTTTAAGTGGATTAACCACACACGTTGGAGCGCCAAAATATTGTCGCAGGACAATCTTATACCAATTTGATTAAAAAGGGGTATTTTATTGGAGGGGATAAAACTTACAGATCAATGTCCCAAACCACATTCCTCTGGTTGCAAACAGGAAACCAAGTCTAGCAGTCAGCAAGGAAGCCAGAAGCAAGTAAGTTCGGAGAGCTGCTGCAGCTTTTTTTAAAATGAAAATCACGCCCCACATTGGGCAGGTATCTTAGAAGACATTGGCTGAAAGCAAGAAGGCTTAATCTCCCGCAGCAACAGATAAAAGTTACTGTGCCACATGGCTCAAAAAGACAAGAATTATAGTCTAATTAAGGATATAAGAGTTAATAGGAAGCCTGATCTAATCAGAATTTTATTAAATCAGTACAAGTGACAGATCTTTACAGGGCATAAGTCCATTGTCACACAGCACAGTACTCATATCATCTGGTCCATAGATCATCATTAAACTAACCTTAGTGAATCAAACCTTGCTATATACAGTTCTCTACTTGGTGCTATTAGAGAATGAGGAAGATATGAAGGAGAATATATTTATACCATTTCAATTAAACCCTTTATACCCATTGTCTTTGGAGAAAAAAAAGTGATTTTTGAAAATTTTATAGGCAATTTTATATCACTTAAAAGTTTTAGAGATAATACATGCAAATTCAAACTAGTATTCATTAAATGTAAATTTAAAGAGTATTTTATTTAAATAATGTTAAACACAAAGCCTTTCTATAAGACAGCATTTACATAAGAGCCTTTAATAACTTCAAGATGATAATAAAATATATTCTTAGATAATGGGAGAAACGTCAAATCAGGATATCAGAAAATAAAACTAAATAAAGTTACTTCCCAACTGTGATGCTGATGTACATATTAATATACTTTTGGAAGAGGAACAGAGTCTCAGAGTAATCATTGTAAATCTGGTTCCATATTTTAGCCATCATTTCATATCTTAGGAAAATAACTTACATCCATTTATTAAAACCTCCATCAGGACAGTGTTGACACATGCCTTTAATACCAGCGATCAGGAGTCAGAGGCCAATGAATTTCTGTGAGAAAAAGATCAGCCTGGTCTATAGATCAATTTCCAGGACAGGCAATACAGATAAATCTTGTCTCAAACAAACAAACAAACAAACAAAAATAACACCCTTAGACTTTTTTCTGGTTTTGGATTCACTTCTCTAGATCTTTGTCTACATTATTCTGGATACCCCCTCAGACTGTTTATGTATCTAGGGTTTAACTCTAGGATACAAGAATTTCAGTGGACTTGACTTGCATTCCATTGCTACCCAGAGACATTCTTATGTCATATAGTAAATATAATAAAGTGAGCTGGCATTCAGTGCATGAAACTCAGACTTTTGACTCATTGAAAAATTAGCAACATTATTAGTGATTAAGAGCTTATTTACACTATTATATTTAAAATAATTTGCTAAAATTTCTCAAAAATTCTAAACCTCTTAAATCATAATGGAGATTTACATCATTAATTTGTAGATGAGAAAATGTGTAGGCCATTGTAAAGTGTGATAACAAACAATTTCTCATCCAGTAAACCATAATAGATAAAAATAATGTTTTTACAAAACATAACAGATATAAACACAAAATTATGTACCAGCATTGAAATACACACATTTATGTACATAAGTATATAAATACTTACTTCACATGGGCATGTTCATATTTAAAAATAAATTTGCCAGTTACTGAAGTATATATTAATAAGCTTGAATTTAAAATTAGAAATAATTTATAGTAAAATTCTCCTTATAAACTATATAACAAGTTCAGTTAGACTAGGTAAATAGTAATTCTGGCTATGAATACATGAGCCTTACATAAAATCACAAGAAACCTTATGAAAAACTGGACAGGGTCTTGAGTGCTGCAAAAAAACTTGATACACATGTCTCACTCCTGTGCATGATGAATGGCACATACACATGCATAAACATACAAGCACAAACCCACATAAAAATACAAACAAAATAAAACAAAATATAGAACCAAAGAACATAACATTTAATAAGATGAGAACAATTTAATATACTTATACATACTCATACACACAGAGACATGAAAATGGATAATATACTTAGGAAAATGACCTGCATCCGTTTTATATGAGCAGTGGAAATGTATATTGAAATAACATTAATGTACTACTACGTGACCATAAGAATGGTTAATCATAAAAATATAAACAAACCAGGGTTTTAGGATGCTTCATAACAGTTACAGTCCTAGTATATTGCTGGCATAAATATAAGTTTGTGCGACCAATTTGGAAAGCAGTTTGACAGTTTCCTAAAAATGTAAATATACACTTACCATATGCTACAGCATTCCATTCATAAATATTTAAGCAAGATAAATGAAAACATATGTAAACAAAAACCTGAACAGGCCCGAAGTTTTAAAATCTCTGAATTAAAATATTCTAAATACCCATAAATAAGAGAACAAATTGACCTTAATATATGTTCCAAAAGGAAATACTTGAAAGGCTTAATTATGAAAGCTAGCTACTGATTTCACAGTGATAAAAATTAATATCTAAGCTATGATAATATTCTTTAATTAGACAATTAGATTTATCAATTTCTGAAATAAAATGAAATGGGTCAAGAAATCAAATCAGTGGTTTTCTGAGATAAGGAATGGGAAAATAGCACCAGGCAGTTTCTTGGCAGGATAGGAAAACTCAGAGTCTTATTAGTCATAGATTTTGCCTTGGTTAATATAAAACTATTGATTTTCTTGGGTATAACAGGGTGCATTATATCAAAGACGTTTTTTGAGAGTTTTTTTAATTTCAGTTTTTTTCATTTTACATACCAACAGTTCTCCCTCTTTCCTCTTCTCTCACCCACCTCTGTCCCTCCCCCTTTCCCATCCCAACATCCACTCCTCAGAGATGTTAAGACCTTCCCATGGGGAGTCCACAAAGCTTGGCATATCAAGTCAAGGCAGAACCAAGCCCCTACTTCCTGTGTAAAGAATGAGCACGGTATCTCACCATAGAGAATGGGCTCCAAAAAGCCAGTTCATGCACGCAGGATAAGTCCAGGTCCCACTGCCAACCACCCCCCTCCCCAGGAAAAGATCAAGCCACATAACTGTTACCCACATTCACAGGATCAATTTGATGCCATGCATGTCCCGAGCTGTCAGTCCAGATTCCATGAGCTCCCACTAGCTCAGGTCAGCTGTCTCTGTGATTTCCTGTCATGAGCTTGATCTCCCTTGCTCAAATAATCCCTTCTTCCTGTCTTCAACTGAACTTCAGGAGCTCAGCCCAGTGCTTGGCTGTGGATCTCTGCTTCTGCTCCATCAGTTACCGGATGTACGCTCTTTGATGACAGGGTAGTCAGCAATCTGATTACATCCACTATTGCTAGGAATTTTAGATGGGGTCATCCTTGTGGATCCCTAGGACTTTCACTAGCACCAGGTTTCTCCCTAACCCCATAATGGCTCCCCCTAGACGACTTTTAACAACGTTCACAGCCATGACTCTCCTTATGGCAGCTTGGGGAACAGGGGAAGGAGTGGCCTCTATGAGATGAGTGCTGTTGACGCTGAGATCGCCACCCCACCCGCCCCGTGCTGTCTCCTAGGAGAGACATCATATTGTCCACCATCGCTGTGGACTCAGGAACTGTGCAGACAACAGCCACTCCCATCGAGCTTTCGTCTCTGCCTCTCCTGCTGTAGTCATCCCTGGAAAGGCTGCTGTGGCCAGCCAAGCAGAAAGGTCAGACAGCTGTCAGTCAATCAGCCATACTGCCCCTGACAGACAACTGAAAAAGGAACAGCATGAAGAGGTGTTTACAATAAAGATTAAAGATGCAGTGAACTTTCTTTAAGAATACTTCACCTCTGGCCAATTAGCCCCATGGAGGCTCAGGTCCTTGACCTGGGAATCCCAGTGAAAAGAGCTGAGAAACTCACAAAGCAGAGGTGAGACTAGAGCATAGGTGGAGGCCTGTGGAAAAGTTTATCAAGCTGATTATCCTCTCTTTACCATCTTTACACACCACCACCAAGGGGCATAAGAAAGTGTTGGAACTTTTGCCTGGCGATCTTGTTCGCGTCCGACTTCCAGGAGGATCTATATATATGTTTTTCTTTGGGTTCACCATGCTATTTGGTTTCTCTAGGCTTGTGAGCTATAAGCTTAATGTCCTTTGGTAATGGCTAGGGTCCACTAATGAGTGAGTACATACCATACTCATCTTTTTGGGTTTGGGATATCTCACTAAGGATAGTTTTCTATTTCCATCCATTTGCATGCAAAATTCAAGATGTCATTGTTTTTTAACGCTGAGTAGTATTCTAATGTGTATATATTCCATACTTTCTAGATCCATTCTTCCATTGAGGGGCACCTAGGTTGTTTCCAGTTTCTGGCTATTACAAATAATGCTGGTATGAACATAGTAGCACAAATGCTTTTGTAGTATGGTTGGGCATCTCTTGGGTATATTCCCAAGAATGGTATTGTTGGATCCTGAGGTAGGTTGATTCTCAGTTTCCTGAGAAAACACCACACTGATTTCCAAAGTGGTTGCACAAGTTTGCATTCCCACCAGCAATGGAGGAGTGTTCCCCTTACTCCACATCTGGGGAGAGCCTGGGGGTGGTGGAGGGTGGAGATAGAGGATGGGTAGATATTGGAGAAGGGAAAATATACCTACATTAAGGGAGTCAATTTAAGATTGGCAAGAGACTTGTCTCTAGAGGGGATCCCAGGTGTTCCCAAGGATGTCCCCAGCTAGGTACTGGGGCAGCAGAGGAGAGGGTGCCTGAACTGACCTTGTCCCATAGTTACATTGTTGAATATCTTGATCGTCACCATAGAAATTTCGCATGATGATGGAGATAGACCCAGAGAGCCACATTCACATCGGAGCAAGGGATTGAGCTATCAAGGTCCAGTGCAAGAGCAGAAGGAGGGAGAAGACGAGCAAGGAAGTCAGGACCATGAGGAACTGGCCCACCAACAGAGACAGTGTGCTCGATCCTTTGGGAGCTCATCAAATCCAGCTGGACCAGGACTGAATGAGCATATGACCAAACCGGACTCACAGAATGTGGCTGTCAATGGGGACTGACTGAGAAGCCAATGATAATGGCACTGGGACCTATCTCTTCTGCATGTATTGGCTTTTTGGGAACTTATTCTATATGGATGCACACCTTCTTAGACCGAGATGGAGGGGGGAGGGCCTTGGGCTTCCCACAGGGCAGGGTATCCTGCCCCATCTTAAGGAAGCAGGGGTAGGGTGGTGAGGTAGTGGGGTAGCGGGAGGGCCTGGGACAAGGGGAGTAAATGTAAATTTTTCTTTTAACAATAAACAAAAGAAAGAAAGAAAGAAAGAAAGAAAGAAAGAAAGAAAGAAAGAAAGAAAAAGAAAGTGTTGGAAGATGCTTTCAGGGTCATCAACAATTCTAAGAGAGGAAATGCCAGGTCCTCATCAGGCCACATGAAGAGCAGAAAGAGGGAGAAGAGGAGCAAGGAAGTCAGGACTGCCTGGGATTCTTCCACCCACTGAGACAGTGTGACTGATCTAATGGGAGCTCACTAAGGCCAGCTGGACTGGTACTGAATAAGCATGTGATCAAACTGAACCCTCTGAATGTGGCTGACAATGGGGGCTGATGGAGAAGCCAAAGATAATGACAATGAGATTTGGATTCTACTGCATGTATTGGCTTTTTGGGATCCTAGTTTGGATGGATACCTTCCTAGGCCCGGATGGAGGGGGGACGGCATTGGACTTCCCACAGGGCAGGGTACCCTGCTCTCTTTTAGGACTGGATGGAGAGGGGGGAGTGGGGAGGGAAAAGGGAGGAGGGGAAGAGGTGGAAATTTTGAATGGTATTATTAATATTAAAGAAATTTTATATTACATTAAATTATTTTTATGAAAATTAAGGACTACATCTGTGTTGAGATGGAATAAAAATCAGTTGAATTTTGTTCAGTCTGCTTATAGTTGGTTCAGTGTGGAGATAAACGTTTGGCATTTTAGAAAACTAAGTTTTGTGAGTAGTGTTAGAGTTCCTTCTGTATTTCTGTTGCTTTCATTGGTTGAATAAAGAGACTGCCTTGGCCTTTTGATAGGACAGCCCTCAGCGGGTGGAGTAGACAGGATGGAATTCTGGGGAGAAGGGAAGTGTGGCAGATGCCATGTTTCTTAGGCCTGAGATGGACATAGGTTAGGATCTTTCCCAGTAAGCCACCACCCTATGGTGATACACAGATTACTAGATATGGGTTAAAATAATATGTGAAAGTTAGCTAAGAAGAGGCTAGAGCTAATATGCCAGACAGTGTTTAAATGAATACAACTTCCGTGTGGTTATTTCAAATGTAAGCTAGCTTAGCGGGAGCTGGGCAGGATGGAACAAGGGACCCAGCCTTCGCTCATTACAATACTTGAGGTCAATGAAGAACAAAAAATATTGTAATTAGTATTTGATTATGAATGTGAATGAATGCTTATAGATTACTATATATGTGAAAGAGTACACAAAGTAAATAAAAGTAACTAGTTATGTTATAAGCATATTCACAAACTCACATCAAAATAAAAATAATAGAAAATAATTGAAAAAAAATAAAATTATTATTGTGTACTTTTAAAAATTATTGTGCAAAGAACCTAGAGGCTTAAATTTCTCTGGTACTGAATAAAATAATTCATCCTACAAAACTATGGTATTAAAACAAATTTTTTACTTGTGCATGTTTTGTTTTTACGTGTGTGACTTTAGGAGTGTTAACTTGATGTTGGGCATGCAACTGGGGGCTTTTTCCTGAGAAAGTTATCACCATTACTCTTCTTTAGTTCATTGTCTAAGATGCAGGTCCTCTGAGAATGTCTGTTGCTACTGCCTTATTCATAATTTATTTAGGTGGCCATGCTGATGTGATTCCACAAGTTCAGATTCTCTGAAAATTTTAATAGGAACTATTTTATATCCAACTTACAGTTCCTCTCACTTTGCAACTTTCTGGCCCTGTTCCAAGATGTTTCTTGACTCTTGTGTTGTAGATATCAGTGTAAGTTGGGTAGTATCAGGGTCATTTACTATCTTCAGCTTGACCAGATGATTATGTTTTACATATTAAGTTTATATATTTAGGTATGTGTGTATATTTATGTAAATGAGTTTCAACAACTAATGAAATGAGGCCATAATATTGAGAGCTGGAGAAGAGATATAAGTGCTTTGAGGAAGTAAAGGGATAAGGGAAAATGATTTAATTTATTTTAATTTCAACAACTAAAATATAAAAAAAGTAAAAAAAAAACCTAAAAAATATTTTTATGAGGGTTACAGTTTTCTTAGTTTTCATTTGTTTAAAACTATATCAATGAGTTTAAGCAGCAGTTGATAAGAATTACATTTTTGCTTAATTTAAACCTAAGAAATCAAACTGAACATATTATAAAACTGTAAAAAGATCAGGATCTATTATCAATGACTATTTAATAATTATCTACATAACTAGATCTTTCTCACCATGACTTACCCATTTCAGATAAGTCTGAACCATTATATAAGTAAGGATTTTCTTGGATGACAGTTGAAAAGAAGTGTTTTGTTTTTCATTATAATGTCTTATACTAAAAACTGTACATAGAAAATTAGGCAGAAAAATTTTAAAAGCCAGAGATGGTAGAAAAATGCAAGGAAATAGAAATTTCCAGATACAACAGGATGGTTGCACGTATCTGAACTCTCAGAGATTATGATAGTAATGTGTAGGACTTGCATAAGTTCAAATCAAACAAGACCTTAGCTTTTCAAAACAAGACAAAACAAAAGACAAAGAACAACAACAACAAAAAAGTCCCACTCCTAACCAAGACATTATTTGATATTGAAAAAAGCCAAGAGGGGAAAGGCCAGTTTTCTGCAATGGCATGTCACTGGGAATATTAAACACCCTAGGGAAGGCCTTATATTTGGGAGTAGTTTGGCAAATATAAAACAGACTTTGCTGTGCTTTGGTCTCTCCACTACTACCTCATCAGAAAGGGGCAAAAAATCATGCTTTCGGTTAGGTAAGTAGTATTATGAGGGTATTATAATGCATTACTAGATGACTATTTGTTCCTTCTGGAGTCATTTAACACAAAGCACGTCCAGATTTGAGTTATCTACTTTGTTTTCTCTGTCTTCCAGTCTCTTCTAGTCTGTTGCATGTATCTGAATCTCTATGCCACTAGGCTGTCTTGTGTGCCTGTCTGTCCCCTTGTTTCTCTAATACAAATATTAAGTATATTACAATGTGTATCTATTATGTGAGCATCCTGTAAGTGGTGTCTGTTTGTCCCTTACATAAGACTTCATTTTGTATTTCATGAAGAGCACAGGAAGCATCATACGAGGAAAGAAATGAAGAACATTACCTTATCTTAATATAGTGTAGTCTGTCTCCAGCTGATCCAAACTGGCTAAATTGACAAATATCATTGTTTGTCAACCAATATTCATAAATGATTGCTTTTAACCTCCTTTATGTTACATTTTAGGAAGTCACTTTAACTTATCTATTTGCTGCTTTCAGAAAAATCATTTACATGCATTATCTGGATCACAGGCTTAAAAGGAAACATTGCTTAAACTTGCAGCTATGCACTATCTTAAGTTGTAAAATGTGCTATACAGGAAACCAAATGAAGTAATAGTGATTGTTAAATTGTCTTAAGGTAGGTTGTGGCCAGGGAGTGGTGGCACACACCTTTAATCCCAGCACTCAGGAGGCAGAGGCAGGCGGATCTCTTTGAGTTCGTGGCCAGCCTGGTCTACAAGAGCTAGTTCCAGGACAGGCTCCAAAGCTACAGAGAAACCCTGTCTCGAAAAAACAAAAAACAAACAAAAAAGGTAGGTTGTGCAACAGTTTAAGTACACAGTAGACTAGCAGTCTTAACTTTAAAGTAATTTCAAGGTATACTATGAACTGTGAGGTACAGCCAAAAGTTCTTGTCTCTTAAAATGTAAGAGATATTATCAGATTATTGTTTTGCATGGGTCAGAGACGATGGAAAGAGTTGGTGGATGAAAAATATAAAAAATAATTTCTTGAATAAAAAAATCCTAAGCAATTATACCTTAATATACATATATATACATACACACACATATATACATATATATACATGATATATGCACACACACATAGATACTTCTCCAGGCAAACAAAAGTGCCAATGCACATCTCTTAAAATCTAAACACACGCACAGACTGTTTCTTTGTCCATTGTAATGGAGAAAATAACAAAACACGTAAAATTGCATCTCTAAACTAATGGCAAGAAAATCACTGTGCTGTAATTTTGTTTCCAATGCACAACCTCTCTGCAATCAAAAGGAAATACACAATCATAGTAATAGAGATGGCTCTGAATAAGTTTATGGTAACAATTTTAAGTTTAAAATATATACATGGAAAACATAAACATTATAATAATGTCATTGGGAAAACAGTCAATGTTTGTGACTCTCTTCATTGGCTTACAAAGGTAAGTTTGTCTCACTGCTGTTGTTGGAGAATATGATTCTCTGCTGATGTTGCCAAATCATTATGAGAACAATTAGAAAAAAATCAAGGAATTTGTTCCAGAATTATGCCTTGTGAATTATTAGCTATTACTCTTGGTAAACTACTTTCATTTGTTACTATTTTTATTTGTTAATACAAAGAATAAATCCTAGTTACAGTTTCTTATAACAAACTTAAAGAACAGCTATAAAATGTTGTGCACAGCAATTACACAATAAAAATTCTTGTAGCCCCACACTCCTTTGAGCAAAGGGACTGGCTTCAGTAACTGTGCAGTATGTCAAATCTTAGGAAATTATGAAATTGAAAATCTATATGAAAGCAACAATGGAGTGCCAAAGATGTGAACATTTAAAATGCCCATGTCTAGAATCTCAAGAAAAGTCATATTTCACAATGTGCACATAGGACAGTATGATCCATAATGTATTGAAGTCTCTAAATACAATTCTTAAGACCTATAATCAAGTGTTAATAACTACACTATAATCAATGTACCCCAAAGCAATATTTCCTAAAATCTGGCAGCTTTCCAAGGCCTATACAAAAGGTCACTGTTTCAGACATAGAAGAGCTTTGTGCTGGCATTCAGAAAAGACAAATCACAGAATCCAGCTCTTCAAAGTACAGCCATTAGTCATTCCTTCCTCCCTATTTCTTCCCTCTCTGGGAGGGAGGAGGAGGAGAAGGAGGAGGAGGAGGAAGAGGAAAAGGAAGAGAAGAGAGGAGGGAGGGAGGGAGGGAGGGAGAGAGAGAGAGAGAGAGAGAGAGAGAGAGAGAGAGAGAGAGAGAGAGAGAGAGAGAGAGAGAGTTTTGTTTTGGTAGGCAAGCTAGTACAAAGTAAACTCTCTACATTCCTAGTCATTTGATAAGAATCCTTAAATAAACTATGGAGCTTCTTAATTAGACAATGACCCAAAAATTCATTTCTAAAAAAGAAAATGTAATGATATCAAAATAGTGTTTAGTTTAAGGTGACCATTTGGTATTCAGTGTTTAAGAGGGCAGTTTGTTGTCTATTTTGTTTCTTATTTCAAAATATAAGAGGGTATTTTAATACTGAGTATTAAACCTATCTAAATTGTCATCTAAACCACTGACTTCTCCAGACAAATTAAAACCATTGTTATCAAAGTCATTTACAACAAATTTTCATCCTGATGCCATGTTTACATGACGTTCTGTTGTCATACATTATTCATGATCCATGCTTGTCAATTTGAGTCATCAGTGTATTTTATAGAGGACAAGTGATCAATTATTGTAGAGAGAAGTAGATGGGAAGTAGTTACTCTCAATAAACATCAGTTCAGTGAAGTTGTTTTTTCCTTTTTCAGTACTTGATAATTATACATAGAATAGTGTCTTTGAATAGAATAAGACAAATTCTCAAACAAAATTAACAATGGTGCTGAATGTAGCAGTCAAGATACATAATGGCAAATTGAGTTTTGGAAAGGAAGGTTTTGGGTAATTTAGCAAGAGAGGAAGAAATGAAATCTTTAACTGATAGATAAATGAGGCACTAGGAAGTGAAAATATAGAATTCATACTATTTCGAGAGGGTTGGATAAAAACCAAAACAGCCTGAGCAGCTGGGGCAACCATGAATCACAGAGATGGATCTTAGACTTACATTTAAGTTTGGAAAGAATTGAGTAAGAGAGTTTCATAGTGAAACAGTGGTTGTGAGTTGATTAATTCAAGTTGATGTCAGGGCACTGTGGGTGGCTTAGGCATGTTATGAATGGAGGAAGAAACCCAGGCAGTGGTGGCACACACCTTTAATCCCAGAAATTGGGAGGCAGCGACAGACAGATCTCTATGAGTTTGAGGCCATCCTGGTCTATAGAGTACATTCCAGGGTTGGCTCCAAAGCTACAGGGAAATACTGTCTTGAAATCCCCTCCAAAAAAAATAAAATAAAATAAAAAGAAAAGAAAAAAAAAGAGAGAGAGAGAGAAAAGAATGGAAGAAAATGCGATACATTTAGACAAAGGAGTATTACTCAGCTGGTAAAATGATAACATCATGCCATTTGCAGGCAATTGGATACAATTAGAGAAAAGCACCCTTACTAATGTAACCCAGACCAAGACAAACACTGTATGTAATCGCTTATAAGTAAATATTAGCTATTAAGTAAATTAAAATCAAGCTACAGTCCTCAGCATTAGGTGCTGAGTTTAGGTTTTGAGTTTTTGTCAGAAAGTAAGTAAAATCTACCTCCTTAGTTTTTCTCTTACATTACCCATGAAGTGACTTTCAAATGTAGTGATTTTGTGCTATCTGTTGGGATTCCCCTTAGGAGTTCACAACCAGGGTTCTTATGCAAATCTTTAGTTATGGTAATATTTATTATTCTTTCCTTTGGATAAATGTAGAATGCATTCAATATTTATTAAAAATTTGTCTAATTTTATAACTAAAATGAAAATATAGATAGAATTCTTCATTAATCCAGTATATGTAACAGAAACAAATGCTAATAAATGAAATTATACCAAACTAAGATTCTTCAGTGTCTGAAAGGAAAGAATAATGTTTACAGATGATTTATGGACTAGAATATATATGCAAAGTACATCAAACAACACAGTACCCAAAATATGAAATATGACATAACACCAAGAAAATATATATATTGATTTTAAAGCTGACCAAAGAACTTGAATTCTTGTTGAAAAGGAGACATACAGATGACAGGGAGTAATATTAAAAATTATCCACTATACTTTTCATTAGAGTAGTAATGGAAAACCAAAGGAGATATCAATTTAACTTTCAGAGAATGTTTGTTACAAAAGTGGCACCCAAGTCATAGTAAAGCTGTGAAAAAAAGGAATCTCTCAAATACTGCCGAAAGGTTCATAAATTGGTAATTCAGTATCCACAACACCTTAGAGGTTCATAAAAAGACATTTCTTTTCTAGATATTCGATCAAAGTAAATGAAACAAATATGACAAAAAGATACCTGTATGAAAATGTTTATGATTGAGTTATTCCCAAATCAAGACCTAATATCAATCATTGCATGAACACCATTGAATGAATAAAGGAAATGTGCATGTACATATTGAAATATGAGTCAGCTATTAAAAGAAAAAAATTCTTTCAGTTGTCAAAACTTGGATAAGTAGAGAACATATTACTTTCAGTGGAACAAATCAAGAATGGAGAGATAAACATCATATAACCTTCCTTATTCATCCATGGAAATGTTGAATACTTCTGTCACAGAAGCTGATAGTATAGTGGATTTTATCCAGTGCTGAATGCCTGGGTGTATTCCAAAGGTGTAAAATTTCATTTGGGCAACGTAAGTTCAAAGTATACATGGGTTAAATTCATCTAAATGACTCTAGGATTTAAATTACTCTTTTGTATTATATTCTTGAAAATGCTGTAATTGATGTAATGTTTTCCTACCACAAAATGAGTTAATTAAGGCAATGTTTATATTAGTTAGCTATATTTATTCATTTCATAATCAATGCATATTTAAAAATGCTCTATTTTATGTATCAGTTTAGGATGCAGAAAGGAAAGTAGGATAGGAGGGAAGAGAATAGGGTATGACAAAAGAAATAAACAAAAAGAAGTTCTTACTAGTAAATGTATATTTTAAAACAATGTTGCAAATGAATTGGCCAATTAGTCAGTGTGCTAATATTGAGACACATATTTTTTCCAAGCCTTTAGTTTATTTTTTATCATTTGAGTAGTAAACAAATAAATAAGCTCTTCCTATAATATATGCCACAAAATTTTACAACATATTAGGTTTTATTGAAAAGATATTCATTTGTAATATATAAATTATTTTAATATATAACACAGAGATTTCCTTCATAAGGAAGAATGCTCAGAAGATATTGAAAAGAATTTGTGGTAATCACATATAGGCTATTTATTTAGTTTTAATTCAGTTTATTATGGGGTAGACCTTTTAATTACATGAAATAATTCACAAAGATGCAAAAGCCATTCTTTCAAATTCTAAATATCATCGCAAAGGAAATTTGAGAGCATTTGTTATAATAATAAGGAAATTATGTATTTTTATTGTGTGATTTTAATTTCTCCATTTTTGCTTTAATTGTGGTAAAATTAATTGTTGTGTTTACCTTGTTCAAGTTTCTTGCATAGACTACCACAAAATTATTTATGCAATCAGTGCTTTATTCCTATTTACAGTACACAATTATCACACAGTAGTGCTTGCTGAGTCTAACATGTTTTATAAAATAAGGAAGAAGCAGTGTTCTACAGGAACCAAGGTACTTTCTAATAATTTTGCTATTATAAATTAACCACTTTCAGAATGATTTTTTTTCATTTCTCATGGCAGACATACAATTGTTACACAAAACTTTATAAGAAATTGTATTAAATTCCCAGATGCACACCTTCTTAGGCCGAGATTGAGTGGGGAGAGCCTTGGGCTTTCCACAGGGCAGGGTATCCTGCCCCATATCAGGGAAGTAGGGGGAGGGCAGTGGGGTAGTGGGGAAGCAGGGGACAAGGGACAAGGGGACAAGGGGAGTAAATGTAAATTTTTCTTTTAACAATAAAAAAGGGGAAAAAAAGAAATTGTATTAAGTAAAATACATATTATGTTTCAGTTTGATATATTTATTCTCAAAATTGAATATATACTTTATAGGAACACAGTTTAATTCATAGCATGATAGATGAATAAAGTATTTATTTTTATATATGTTTAAAGCATAAAATTAAAATCTTAGTCATACAATGAACTTCCTATTATGCTATGTTTTAAAGAGAGAAACATGGGTACTGCACTCTGATTTGCAGCATGTTGTCAAGAAATATTCATTTCATCTCAAGATAGGTTGTGCAGTTACTATTGCTTTAAATTGTTTAAAAGTTCATCCCAAGGCTTAAGAATTTGATACATAATCATCTCTGAATACAAATAAACATTTTCTAGTTCTTTTTCATTCTAGAGAAAGGAAGCGAGTTAAGGAATTCATAGGTCATGTGATTCAGAGCGTGACATAATACATTAGGAAGGTAAGCAAGAAGCAGATGAAAAGTTACCTCACCAAATTCTCCTGGTGGTAGGTTTTTAATGAACAGCAGGAAAGACAACCTAAATTAATGTAATGAACAAACAGGTGAGCTGCACTCTCTGAAAAAAATCCTTTAATCTAGTTTCCAAAGAGATGACAATTAGGTAACAACCTGCAGAGCCAGAGCAGAACTACACAAACCCCCTGCCTAGTAAACTGACTGAGCTTAATCAGGCATGATTTCTTGCATAATAATAGGAACAAGGAATGTGTTAAGGATGACCATACAAATCACGTAGAAATATCCTAAAAGCTGGAAGATAAATTCCAGACACAGTGCCATACTATATAGACTGACTGTTCAGAAAAAATCTTGTGGGTGATATAAAAAAGCAGATTAGGAATATAATTGCTTATCAAGTTACCTTTATTTTTCAGAAAAACAAAGAAAAAAAAAACCTCTGTGGTATCTTCTAGTGAAGACGAATGATAATGAGGTCTATTTCCAAGTGCTGATGATCTCTCTTCTTTATTTTAAAAATATGATTAACAGTATTTACTCCATTACTTACAAGGATACTTATGAGGTAAACATAAGTGACATTACATTTTATTTTGCCAACTTCTCTATACATATCCTGAACAGCAGGCCAAGACATTTCCAATTAGGAAAAATGAACCCTTATTAATAAAATAATGTTATCATCACAGATGCAGACACGGTAGGAAGACAATAAACCTAGAATCTATCCCCCTCTCACACCTGGGAGTCTCTATGAAACATGATGTAGTTTTTATAATGCCACTTTATATCTGTAGAATAATTTGTCTTCACAACCTATTTTAAATTAATCTTAATCTATTAGGTTTTTGTTTTATATCTGAAAACTTAATGTGTAACTAAAAATTACAAATGTGCAAAAATGGTCTAGAGAAACATATTTAAGGAGAATTACCCTTTTAATGGGGTTTATTTCCATTTTAATATATTATCACATAAAAGATGTTAATCAAATACATAAACTATGTATAGAATTCTGAGATAAATACTATTAATATATAAGATATTACAAATGAACATTTTAATCTTTAGTTTTAAATATGCTGTATTTTACAATTTAGCATTAACTATCAATAGCTCACCATAAGATAAAACATATTTCCAAAAAAAAAACTTATATGGATAAACATGTTTAACTGAGTTCAGTATCAAATAACCCCTGTATTTATTTCTATATTTTCTTTACAGATAAATAAAAATACTGTTTTGCATTCTGCAAATCTTCCTCTTAAAGGTTATGAAAATATTAAATATCAATTCTAAATGATCATGCACTATGTTAAGATCTGTATTGACACAAGTCTTTAATATAACTGAGTACCACTGCTGCAGGATTTCAAAAGGCTGCATTAAACTATTTAAGAAATGGCCAAATAACAAAATTCTTGTGCAATTTTTATTCGGTTTTGTTACCCCTCTTTCTTGCCAGCTTTTATTAATTCTACTAGACTAGGGGTGGTATTTTATCTTTATTTGTCATGTCTTTTTTCCTATCAT
The DNA here is from genome assembly GCA_028555095.1 of Dicrostonyx torquatus. Lineage (NCBI taxonomy): Eukaryota > Metazoa > Chordata > Mammalia > Rodentia > Cricetidae > Dicrostonyx > Dicrostonyx torquatus. The sequence goes on from JAQHUG010000142.1 coordinate 787,438, forward strand.
TCATCATGTTTTCATCAGTTCTAGGGGAAATATAAGATTGGGTCATTTTCTATGGAGTTATTTTCCATCTAGATAATCTGTTTGGCAAAATGTCTGTTTATTTTAATACTTAGTAGGAAATTTCTGGGCTTATTCTCTTATTTTGAGCTTTCAGAGGTCTTTTTTTCCATATTAAGTATTAGCACTTTTAAAATGTACAGTGAAATGTATGCTTTGTTACAATGAGTTTTACTTTTACATTTATTTAACTATGCATTTTATACACCAAAATCATGTACTTATGTTTCAAATAGAGCTACAGTTGAAGCTGAGACTAAACAGAAATCTGTCATCCTCTGCCTCAGTCACCCAGATGTTGACATTAAAATTATGTGCCACTATCTCTTGCTCAAATATGTTTAATTTTATAGATACCAGTGAATGATTCAATTTATTAAAATTTTGAATTTCTATCTAAATATTTATTACTGAGTATAAAGTGATTGATTTTCCTCTTTAGTTATTTTTGTTTTATAATCCTAAACTGAAAATAAGATGATTTTTTTTCTTTCCAATTTTTAAAACAATAGGCATTTATTTTTTAATTTCCTATGTGTATTTGCATCAATTTCTATGTTCTTTTTTCTAATTCTTCTGGTATGTCCCTGCTTCCTCACATGTCCACAATCTCATTTTATTTAATATTAATGGTATACACGAATATAAATATGAATATGTGTACAAATACAACCTATCAAATTCATTAAGTATAATCATGTGAATATGGTTTCAGACTGAACAATTGATATTGGCTAGCCAATTATGGGTTGCTCATGCCCAGAGATAACTGATTCATCTCTCTCAGTAGTCAATAGTTGTTTATAGCTCTTTTATACAAGCAGGGCCTTCTGAGATTTAGTTCATCCATGTTTTTCTGTCTACCAGTGTTGTCATTGTTCAGATCTTGTGTGTGCAATTGTTGACATTTAATATATGCAGCTCTCCAATCAGATATTGAAGGGCACAATCTCCAAGCAGTTGTCCTAATCCTCTGACTAAGACATTCTTCCCACACACTCTTCCTTGAGCTGTAGGTATAGGAGTTGAGTGGTAGCCTTACCAATTGTTCTCTACAATTTACCAGTTGCAAGATTGCTTAATGGTCCCCTATCCATTGCCAAATGAAGCAACTTTAATGAGGAGTGAGAGCTACACTGACTTAATCTGATTCTTTTTGTTCAATTGATCCCTTTGATTTGTATTTAGTATTCTGAAACTTGGTAAGATTGTGTTTTAAAATTTTCTCTGAGTATATTTATACAAATAGCAGTGAGATGTCATAGTGATTTACCAAAGAAGCTGTATTATTTCTACTCTAGGTTATCATCCCCTTACCAACTACAGACACTTAAGCATGTTTGTTGTACTAGGCATCAATTTCATCCTATTAATCAATTCTTATATCAAATTAACGATCTATTTGTAACTGATAAAATGTGAGTATCACTATTTAACCTTTGCTGATATCCTTCCATCTAAGTCACTAATGATAGTCACAGGAGTAGAGAAATTGGTTGCTTTTCATCTGATCATTCTGTCAAAAGCATTTACAAATTCAATGCAATTCCTAGCAAAATTCTAATGAATTTATTCACAGAAACAGCATAGAAAGAAAATTTTAAAATTTCTATGAAGTCACAAATGACTTCAAAGCCTGTAGTCTAAGCAATTCTGACCAAAAACTTAAGTGCTAGAGAGGCTACAATTCCATATTTCAATATATATTGCAGACACATAGCAAAAAAGCCAATGTACTTGTATACAAACAGACATGTTAACCAATGGAACAATACAAAATATAGAAAAAGGAGAGAGTATGAATGTAGTTATCATAAATTTGACAAAAATATAAAAGACATATATTAGAGACAAGATAGCATCATCAATAAGTGGTTATGATAAAATTAAAGCCCACATGGTAGAAGAATGTAGTTAATAATTATCTATTATCATGTTCCAAAACTAATTATTGTTGATATTTTGAAGCTTATTTAGTTTCTTATTAAAATTATAAATTAATTTTATATTATATTACAATTACAGAACATTCTGTTTTTTCTCAAATATCCCATTTACTCTCTCATGTTCTCTATCTAATGCATTGATGTTTTAAAAAATTATTGATATGTATGAAGATAAGGCCTATTAGGCAGAGAGACATGGAGTCTGCCTGAGGGCCTAGCAGCAGGCACTGTCTGAGGTCCTGATTGTGCCTAGCTAATTAGGGTTGACCAAGCAATGTCAATGGGTTGGAATGCACCCTGGGTGTTGAGAGAAAGGTATATACGGCTCTTTAATTTGCTGCATAATAGATTCTGCTCTTTCCTTTTACCTGACTCCCCTGTCTATGCTTTTGATGTCATGACTTCTCACAACCTCCCCTGAGGGAGCCATTTTTCTAAATGGATAAATAAAATATGTTCAAGTCACATAATGTTATTTGCATAAATAGTTTTAGAGATTTGATATTAGATAATCAATTGCTGTGGTCTTCTGACAATAATTTTATTATTTGTTGATTTTGCCTCAAAGAATAATAAAAATACAGTGTTCTTGTGATAAAAAGAAGCAGTATATGGACAACAAATAAATAAAAAATATAAACATGACATTATTGCCTCCTTCCTAAGGCTCAGGGAAAATTTTAGAACAGGGTTGGAAAGAATGGTAGAGCTGAAAGATGAGAAGATTTGGAGAATATTATCTTCTGGGAACAAGACATTAACTTAAATAATCTGCGAGAACCTCCATTGTATCTGCACAAGAATAGATCAGTCAACAGTTATTCAAAAATGGATTACAGGTATACATTAGCTGATTACTTTCTATTGTATTATTTGCTAAGGAATGATGGGGGACAGGAGGAGAGGGAGAAGAGAGAGACAGACACATAAACAGAGAGAAAGACAAATAGAAAAAGAGTTATTAATTTCAATGTTATTCCCACTTGTGAGCCCATTAGATCACAACGAATAGTTTTTTTTTTATTTTTTTTATTTTTATTGTTAAAAGAAAAATTTACATTTACTCCCCTTGTTCCCGGCCCTCCCACTCCCCCACTACCCCACTGCCCTCCCCCTGCTTCCTTAAGATGGTGCAGGATA
>JAQHUG010000142.1:856952-875113 GCA_028555095.1 Dicrostonyx torquatus
TCAAAAATAAAACCAGACCACATATTACAACTGTGACTATAGAATTTTCTGAACACTTTTACTCAGTTGTAATTCTTAAAGTAATTTTACTATCAATGGGAGAATAGGCCCCAGAAGTTTCAGTTAGGTAATATGAAATATGTCACAGGTTACATATAGTTTGGGTTTTTACCTAAAAAAAAATCATCATTTTGAAACTAATTTATATATTACAGTCACATATAGGGCTTGTTAAATCTTGAATTACTGGTTTGTCACACCAGAGATTTATATTTTTAAGTCAGGAGAGTTGACACAGATGTAATTGGGGAAATATATGCATCACATTGTATTTATTGAGTAAACTGTGATATATAAATCTGTTTACTTAAAGCACAGTAATCAGGATAGATTATTTGTCTCATTATTTGCCTTAAATATTTATCATTTTGTTTTATGAGAATTTGCAATTATTTTTCTACTAGATATTTTATATATCAAATAATAATCAATTAAAGTAATTATAAATACTACAGACATCAGAATACTTTCCTACTATACAGAGGTTTTATATTTATAATACTATGTAGGTTATATAAGCTATAGGAATTGCACTGAGAATCCCCAATTCAGATTTCAATTTATGCCTTTCAAATGTTTTTAAAATGCAATAGAAAGCACTAAATTAACCTTGGCTTTAGAAGAAAATCTTTAGATGTTGGGGACAGAGAAATGACTCATTGAGTCAGAGCACTGACTACTTTTCCAGAGTTCTCTGGTTTGATTCCCAGCATGCACATGGCAGTTTCTTACATTCTTAACTAATTTCCGGAGGCCCAGTTTCTATTTTTTTGGTGTTTGTAGCCACTTTGCACACATGGTATACTTGCATATATGCAAACAAAATATCCATATATGTTAAATAATAAAATAAAATTAAAAAATCTTTTAATGCAAGCAAAATTGTCATCTGCTTAAAATAAATTTACTCAGCTTTTAAGATTCATAGGAAGAAATTTTTCCTGGAAAGTTAGCTACCAATGCATATTAAAAAGAATGACATGTGCATTGCAATACCAATTTCCTATGAGGAAAAAGGAATCCCATATAAGGATCAGAAGATTTTTTTTTATTTACAAAGAAAGAACATATCTTCATACTTTCAAAATAGGAAAAGTAGAAAATCTAGTTTAGAAAATTTTATTCCTTCCTAGCTACTACATATTCATGTATGTATTCATGTAGTTTATATTCAAATTTCATGATATGTGTTACTTTTTAAAGTTATCTATCTTCATATTGTGAAAATGCATGAGCATGTTTCATATACAATGCCATTAGTTATGCATTAAAGTTTTGTTTGATAGCTACAAAAAGTAAAATGATAGTTTTTAAATGTTTGGAGGCATCAAAATTTAGAGAATGTAAGAGATTTTGTGACCTTGGTGAACTCTTACCAATATTTATTTATAATAATAGAATTTGAAATAAGCTTACATGCTTATGCAGTCTAGAAACCACACGGAATGATTCTAGAATATAGACTGTCATCAACAAATAGAGATAAATGCTACAAAAATGCAAATTCCATGTTTCAAAGCTTTTTATATATTTATTTAATTTTTTTCTTTGATATTTTTATACATATATGAATGGCATTTTGATTACTGTAACACCTAGTGTCAATAATCTCCTTCACACCCCTATTAACATAAAACATAACCCCCATAATTGCCTCAAATCCATTTATACATTCATGTTATCCATTTGTTGTTGCTTTTTTATTGCTGTTACAGTTGAATTTATCTATGTTCTAGAATCAGTGTTCTAGAATCCATTATCTATGTTCTAGAATACTTCAGTAGATGGACAACTGAAGGCAGTGATTTCTTCACTCACTAATCAGTAGTAATGAGTACTTCATCATGGAGAACAATAACCCATTCTGGAATCATAATTTTCATGAAGACTGTTGGCTCAGTCTTGTGTGAACCAGAAGTCAGCCTTACACAGTCCTTCTCCCTCTGTTCCAATTTAAGCTTACCTTTTTTTTTTCATTCACAGCTGTTCCCAGTCTTGAAAGTCATCATTGAAAAAGGCTATAGATGGCTGGACTTTCAACCTTGGCAGTGATGTCTTTGCATTTATCTCCAGTCATTACAAAATTGCATCTGTTTAAAGCTGGAGTAGCATTATGTAATCTATGGCTATACGCATAATGTGTCAAAGACAAGCTTTGACATACCTCATATTCCAGGGTAGGAACATGAATTATTAAGCAAAAGTAAAATAGATATAAGAGAAATAAGGGACAGAAACACAGAACAGCATTGGGAGAGACGTTCAACAAATACTGAATTTGCCTCATTTATTTCCCACATGCATATATAATTAACTCCAAAAGGGGAGGAGGAATGCAACAGACTTCATTAACATGATATAAGAAATAGACTTGTTCTTGGTCTCTGATCATAGGTCCAGGAGGAGCTGACCCACCTCTGTGTCTCTCTCTCTTATTTTTCTTTACCTTTGTTCCTATTTTTTAATATTACTAATCCTCACACTCACACCAAGGAACACATGAGTTTTGTTGAACCTGGTCTTGGACAATAATGCTTAGAAAGAAGCTTGGCCTATGACAATTTAGCTATAGAACAGTAACAAGTTTACTGCCAGTGTCTCCGACCTCCCCAGCCACATGCTTTATGGCCCTCCAGTGTCTTTTTGATGAGGAAGTATATAGAAAGATTTAGATCAGATGAGAATTTCATGATAGCAAAGGTCGTGTGTGACAAAGTTCTGTGTTATTTTTGCTTTTATTAAGTTAAATACATTTTTGTCAGAAAAGAAATTACATATGTTTGATTCAGAACATTACAAATAATGATTGATACATGCTTAATCAGAAGCATGAATCATGAAATCCAATTATTTTTCATAAGTAGTACATTGACACTGCCTTTCACTTATCACATCTGTGGGAGCAAACGTGATAGTTCCTGAGTGGCATCCCAGCTCTGAGATTTCTGTATTCAGGGATAGAGATTCAGCTTAAATAAGGATATTTTTAAAAGTGTGTTTAATAGTAGTATCTTTATATTATTTGAAGGTAAATAGCATTTAATAATGGCAGAAAACAAGTCTCTTAAGACAAATGAAAAGTTTCATATCTCTCTCATCAAAAATAAATTTTGAGAAGATGCTTTTATTATCTTTTAATATCGTGGCTCATTAACTAAAATAAAACCAATTATATATATAAAGATATTACTTAACTTGATATTCTAAAGTTTTAGTTCCAAAAAAAGCAGATCCAGTAGTAGAGACTATTCTGAAACATTTTTAATTATCATTAATTTAGTATTTTTATTTTAGAAATCATTAAACAGGAATGCTATTTTCATAGTAACTTCCTTGCCAGGTATCTGCAAAATATATTATGTTGGGTTATACAATGAATAAAGAAAATTCATCATTCTTTCAGTGTATTAAGGAGAACAGTGGAAAATGATACATCCTGAATAATTATTTTTAAACTGAAATTCACGATTCTTTCAAATCATCAGTTATTATTTTTATCTTTATGTATAAACTCATGAATTTTGCAAAATTCATCTGAACACTGAATCATATTTACAAGCCTTACAATTATTCTTAGATCAGACTTACATTAGGAATATAAAAAGTATTCTATAAAATACATCTTGTTATTGTGGAAACTTTGATAAATTTTACATTATGGAAAATCATATGTATATATTTGTGAGAAGTTTAAAACAAGATGTTATCATTCTTTTCCCACAGAAACACTTTATTTTTGTGTATTATTGTTTTTGTCGTTTATGTATTATTGTTTTTGAAAAGAAAATATTCTTGTTTTTCTAGAAAAGAAGCATCAGCACTGCTGTAGCTCAATATATGTATATTTCAATACAATTATATTTTTTTTGAAATTTTGATGAAATAACATTTATATCATTTCAAATCAAACTTGAAAATGATTATTTAATCATGGCAAAAGAATTGTAAACCTTTTCTGAATGGTGTATATTTTCAAGCTAAGTAAGAACAATGTATTAAGGTCAATTGTTCCTAATAAAATTTCATACTAAGAGTTCTATAATTTCTCCAGAAAATGATTAGTGTTTGAGATAAATGCTGTTGTAGTCTCTGATTAGTCATACAGATATTGTAATAAAGTATAAAAGAACTTCTTAGCATTTATTTTCTACTCTGAACAGAAGAACTATTTCCCAAGGATTGAACACTAGATTTTAATAATGCCAATAAAGAAAAGGTTTCTGTGTTTTGGTAGTTTGAATGATAATGGTTTCTATGGGCCCATATATTTGAAAGTTTATATCGCAGTTGTTGGAACATTTTAGTAAGGATTAGGAGGTAAGGTCTTGTTGGAGGAGATGTGTCACATTGAGGGTAGATTTTGAGTTTTCAAAAGTATCCCATCACATCATGGTGACCAAGTCTCTATATGTCTCCTATTGCTTGTGGATCAGATGTAAGGTGGCAGCTTCTGCTCCAGTGATATTCTTACTTGTCTGCTGATATCATGCTCTCTACCACAATGGAAGGGAACTCCAATTCTATAAAATTCTTAGCCCCCAATGAAATGTTTTCTTTAATAAGACTAGTAACTAACACACGACTTATATCATTTGAAAGTTAATGCATCCTACTATGGCAATATTATTTCCTAAATGAACCTAAACATGATCCTAATAAGGCCTCCTAGAAATGAGGCATGTGTTGTGTCAACCAGCCATTTCTTGTAGTCTAACAAAGCCTCTAATCATGAGACTAGGGTACATTCAAATGAGTTATTGGCTCAAAGGATTCTATAAAATTCTCAAACAAGCCAGACTGTAGCTAAATCAAAGATTGATTGTTGTAAACTGACAGTAGAACGCCAATATGAATGACATCGCACAAATAACTCATTGGGCATGGAAACTTGAGCTGGTACTTGCATAGAGCTCTCACATCTACATTTAGCTTCTTTGGTTTGAAAATATACTCTTCAGGCTATCAAAAACAAAAGTGTAGACACCAGCACTGCTAAAAACCTTAGGCCTACAATCTGTCCTGCCTGCAACCTATTCTAGGGCAATGGTCACACAGAATATGTGAGCATAGCCAACTAATATTTGAGTTGATCTAAGTCCCATTCCATGAGAAGGACCTACACCTGATATTGATTGGTTAGTCAAAACCAGAGAATAGATAGCCCAAAGATATAGGTAAAACTAAACACTACTGTACAGAAAAAGAAAAAAACCAATATAAATGATTCTTAATTATAGTCTTCTATACTTGTAAATCAGTACCTTATCCAATCATCAGTCAGAAAGACATCATCCAGCAACACATGGGAACAGATGTGGAGATCCACAGCCAGTCGTTATGTGGAGATAGAGTATAAATTGGAGGTCTCAATTGAATCCCCCACCTAAAAGCTTAGGAAATTCCACAGGAGAGGTGAAGAAAGATTGTAAGAGCCAGAGTGGATACAGTACTTTTTCTTAACCTTATATTCTATTTTGTCATGTTTAGTTCATATTTGTAGAAGCCTGTACTTTTTCTGATGAAAGACACAAAGGGAATGGATTTGGATGTTACATAAATTGCAGGGGAACTAGAAGGAACAGAGGGAGGGGAAAATTAATCAGGATACCTTTATGAGAAAGAACCTATTTTCTTAGAAAGAAAGAAAGAAAGAAGAAGGAAAATAATAAAAGAATAAAAAAACCCTTGGGGTTTGTTATGGCTATCCTTGGTATTCAACTTCACTAAATCTGGAATTAAGTAAATATCCCAAATAAAGGGGCAACCCTATGAGGGATATTTGCTTTATTTGAAGTGGAAACTCAAGTTCTAATCTAAGTTTTTGACGTGGGAAGACCCATCTCTAATCTGGGCCATGAATTTTTCCTAAACGCCTATATAAAGACATGAAAAAAGAAGGCTTTGCTACTAGTATCTTACTATAATTATTGCCAGGAGTTCATTTTTAAAATTGTCATTAGATGACTTCTTTGGGATACTGGCATACACTGAAGACCAGCTGACACATCTAGCCTCATGGACTCCATAATTACTGAATGCCTGGACTCTTATATAAAAGCAGCCATTGTTGGACTAACTGTCCCACAGCCTGATCATCATTCTAATAATACCCTTGTATATGGTGAGTGAGAGGAATCTAGGCTATAATTTCTGTTCCTATAGAGAATGCTGAATGATGAATAGAGAGCTGTTACAATTATGGGACCTTTCAAATAGACACTGATACAGTTTGCCTCGTGAGATGACCTTGAATCTATGAGGGCAGGGATAGAATATTTTAGTCTGAATATGAAATATTTTTCAAAATTCATGTGTCTAAACAGTTGGTATCCAGCTGGTTGTATTTTTTTTTTTAACTTTTGGGTGGAAAAGTATTGCTTCATGAAATAATGATCTGCAGGTAGATATTGAAATTTTATTAACTGGCCCCATGTACTCTTCTCTCTTTTTCCATAAACAAAGAATACTGAAACAATGAGACAATTTCCATCAAATGTAATTCCAGATATTTTCATTTTTCTGTACCATCAGTGTTTCCTATGAAAGTATATACTAATAGTAAGCAATACACTGACCTTTAAATTTGTTCTCTACTGTACTTAAAAATGGATGCATCTGTAATTCTCTTAAGGTATTTTGTATCTTAGTTTTAGAGATTGTTTCTTCACCTGCTGAATATAATACAAGGAGGTGAAGATGTATCAAAAGTAGTTGTAAGTTGCAATATACAACATTTATTTGCCAATTAAAAAAGCGAATAGTATGAAGACCATGAATATTTGCCAAAGCTACCATCTATGTGTTCAGTAGAAGCTTGATTCTTTATGGATAGTCATATACTCATAACTCTGCCAAAACTCAGTGTGGAAAGTCACATAGGTAAAAGACATAAACAACACTGAAGTTGTAGTATGAAGCATTTTTTAATGGAATTCTAAGAAATAACAAGCCTGCCTGGCATATTTAGGACCAGATAGGCAGAGAAGAACACACACACACACACACACACACACACACACACACACACACACACACCTGCCTCGGTCTCCTTGCTTTAGGAGAAGAATCCTGCTTTCTGGGAAAAGAAACTATGGGCCTGGCTGGCTCCAAAAGATGTCAGGCAGTCAGGTGTCATTATAGTGAACAAGAATATGGTGGGGGTATAGGAGGTGGGGAGCAGAATGACTCATGTCCTGTGAAGATATGCAGGTCTGAAGAGGCAAAAGTAGTGAAGAAAGAGCTGAAGTGGCAGGCCCTCTTGCCACCAGGGTAGTGGTGACTTCTTGACCTGAGCTGCTGCCAAATCCATGTCTGTATCTGTGCTGATGTCCATAGTTCCTGTACCACAGAAGGATATGACGATGCCCAGGGTTTGGGCCATCACATGTGGTCATGTTGTTGTGAGAGGTCCTTGACAATTCAGGAGCAATGCTGAAGTGAGTGGCTAGTGATGCCACCTAGGGCTATGGAGGCATCTGGACATGAGTTACAGAAAAAGGTCATGCCTGGGACAGTGGCCCAAATAAGCTAGGGTCTGTGTTAATATCTATGGCACCAATTACCATCAAAGCTCTGTGGATATTTTAGTCTGGATTGCCACCTGGAGCCATGTTGGTATTTGCAAGATACCTTGTAGTGGCGGGGGGTTGATGATCTGAGTGACCTGTGTTATCACCTGGATCATGGTGACATCTTGGCCAGGCTGCCTGCGAGGACCACGTATAAGTCTGTGGTCCTAATACAGCCAGGGTCTGTGTTGATATCTATGGCCTATGTCACCACTGAAAGCCACAAAGACACCTGATATCTGGACTGCCATGTTGGACGCCAAGGGATGTGCCACCGCAAGGGCTGTACTGATATGACTGTCATACACCACCAACAGTGGCAATGTTATTGACATTTATGAACTGCTACCAAGTGCCATGTCTAAGTCAATGGCCCTGCCATAGCATGGGTCTGCAGTGATGTCAGTGACTCCTATTATCACCAAAGGCTGTGCAGATGCCTGGGGTCTGGACTACCACCTGGAGTCATATTGATGCTTGAGTTTCATGCTGTAGCCAGGAGCATACAGATTAGGTAGCCTGTTGTGCCATCTGGGACCCTGTACATGCCCAGACCCAAGATGTGATGAGGGGCCATGTCTGGATGGTGAACCAAAAGACATTGATGTCAGTGTTGAAGATCAAGGCTCTGGTTACCACCATCATGGGCTGCCACCGGGACCTTTCTGGAGTCAAAAAGCCTTGCTGATGCTAAACCCATGCCAATCTGAGAAGACTGTGCTGTCAGCCAAACCCATGATGACTTCAGGACTGCTGTCAGGACTGATGCCATTGCTGCTAATGGCAATGGTCTGGGTCCATGGTCCTGCCACAGCTAGTGTCTGTGTTGATGTCCTTTGCAATTTTATGACAGGAGCCCATGCAAACCATTTGTTGAACCATGTGAAGAAGACCAAGAGACATCCTGAGCATCCTTGTACCTTACTAGCCTGGGGAGAGATATCCACCAACCATACCATAAAGATTATTCAAATTTTTTCCAGTCCTGGGATAACAGACACCAATGACTCTGGCAAAGCAGACCTGACCCCACCCATAATAGGACAGCAGATCCCACACTTGGGAAGCTGGTCCCACCCTCAACAGGTTCATAGGCAATCTGGACCCACTCCTCACCTGGAATTTGCATGCGGGAGAGGGGGTTGCAATAGCCCCGGCTGAACAACTCAGTTACCACTCAGAAACACTTTGAGTTAGCTAACGCTAACTCAAACTAACGCTAACTAACCCAACGCTTTGAGTTAGCTCACCCCAAATCTACTGTATCTATGACCTGCTGGAGCACATGAAGAGGCTGGTCCTTCAGAACTGTAGCCACAGGATCTCTATGACTCTGGACAACTGCAGGTTATCTGAAAGTTATTTTGGTGAGGGTCCAGTATTGATGTTGTACAAGAAGCAAGATGCCTTGAAACTGACCAACAACCATTACAGAATAAACTTTTGCAATTGAAACTGTTTAGACAAAAGGGTGACTGAACATCAGCTCCCAATGACACTAGAGGAGAAACATAATAAAAAAAATTATGCTGAAAACTGGCATTCTAAAGGACTTTCCTGGTACCTGGGACCATGTTGGTGTCCAAGGGCCTTGCTGTTGCAGGGGCCACATGGGTCCAGGTGGCCTATGCTCTCACCTGGAACCATGGAGACCATCAGGCCTGGGCTCCTATCTAGTACCATGTTTAGGTCCATGATCCTAACACAACCAGGGTCTGTGTTGATGCCCATGGCCCTTGCTGCCTCCAATGGCTACATAGATGCCTTGGGTCTGGGCTACAATCTGTGCCCAATCTGAGGGCCATGGTGTCACCAGGGACATCCTGATATGAATGAACTGTGTTGTCACCCAAAGCTATGGTGTTATCCAAACCAGAGCTACTGTAGTGGGCTATGTCTAAATCCATGGCCACACAGCTGTCAGGGTCTGAGTTGATGTTCCTGGGTTCCTGTTGTCACAGAGGACCACACAGATGGCTGGGATCTGGTCAGGGCTTTCCAATACAAAGCTGCAGTATTATCTACAGGCTGACATTACAGAACGTAGGATACAAATTGCCATTTTCTGCTGCACATTGTTGAATCATAGAAAAAATAACAATTAAGACCCTTATTGTTTATTCATATGTTTGTAATGCTTAATTCAACTAAGAGACTTGTTTTCATTTAGTAGAAATTGACATAATTAAATTGAGATAAATTCTTGCCTTAGCATTTTAGGCACCATATGTGATAACATGCAGCAAATTTTGATAATAGATATTTTGAACTGTTTGGATATAAAAAGCTAAAATGACTGGTAGTATGTGTTTCCTCTGATTAATACACTAATATATATCCAACAATTTGATGTAACAGTGCATAAAAGATGCAACAGAACATAGCCTAGGTCATGAAATCTTAAAACATGAACAAATTAAAGGCAAATTTTCATTCAGTTTGTGGCTTAAGAACAACTTTTATTTAGTAAAGCATTCAAACTGACAAGTAGAATTACCTCGTTGCAGATAACAAACAGAATAAAGATGTAAGAAGAGATAAACATTTACAAGAATTAATTTTAAAAGAAAATCAAACACCCTCAGCAATGCTTGTAATAAGTAGGAAATTGTGATATTTAGTATCAGTTATATGAAAAAAATCTTACTTCGTATATCACAGTCAGGTACCATGGGCAAAAGGTTTAGTGAATCAAGTATAAAAACATTCCATGTAACGTTATGCAATGATTTGTGAAGCTTCTCAAATAGAAATTAAGTATATAACAATGTACAAACATCTCAGCATTCACAACCATAATTAATGTGGATATGCAAAGCAACACATGATATGAAGCAACAACAGAATATCCTCTGTTATTAGAAAATGTCATATAGTTTTACATCTTTAAAAGTATTACCTTTTTATATTTAATTGAAAACATATTTTTGTATGTTTCCTGTGATGTTATCCCTTTGTCATAACTATGCTTGTTTACACTTCCTTATGCTTACTTTATCAGTTTTATTTCTTGTCATATTCAATTTGTTGTTCTTCTGCCTGATTTTATAATTTTATGGTTTCTTTTGTTCATTTATTTTCTTATGATAGTAATGTCTATGAATATTATATAACTGGCAATGTCTAATATATAAAAATATGACAATGTGATCAGGAAATTTGTAGAAATCGTTTGAATATTGATTTAGAAAACATACCATGTGGGTAAAATGTTTTCTAAATTTATAAAAAATGATGAAAGTATAGGCAAAGCAAGTTACAAAAACTGTAAGAGTGATTGCTTCCAAACCAGACTTCCTATGCAAGTTTATTTCTTGCAAAATACATAGGCATAAAGAGAACTACCTTTCACAATGTGTCCTGAGATTCCCGTGTATCATGGAATACATCACTCCATCTGCAAATGAGTACATAAATAAACGCAATATTAAAGTGTAGGGTGATAAATAAGTAAGTATACCATTGATTAGAGGAAATTTTTCCAAAGTTAATGAGGCTGGCTAGTTCTGAAACGTAAATTATCATCTTCATTTCCAGTGACATTTGTGTTTGAAGTACACAATTTGATGCTGAGTAACAGAGTGGGTTGGGGTTATTAATAATTTTATGACACTCCAAAATTATATGACTTAGTTTTTATTTGGAAATAGAGGGATCACATTTGCTTCTGAGAGGGCTGTGATGAAAGTGGAAACATTCTACATTCAAGATTCTGCTGTATGTTCCATCAGTGTGTGCTGTGTAACATTGTCCTGGAAAGAAATGAACAACAACTGAGAACCAGAGATGGAGCCAACTACAAGCCAATCTACTGAGTTTCAAAGTTAAAGTTGGTGAACCATTGAGTTGTGATGGAATTACTTACAGGATATGGGTGAAGGACTAAATACAGTAGCAAAAAAAAGAAAAAGAGCTGCATCACCAATATCCATTCCACCAACAGTGACAGGATATGAAGGTTGAAAACTTAGTGCACACCACATAACCTGCAGGTATATCAACACATTGGAGGGTATCCTTTCCCGAGGGAAGCTCTGCCAGTCTTTGTTTCTTCTAAGCAACTCAGCTTAGTTGAGAACTTTCTAGACTTTTTAAACATCTCTGCATTTAGTAGGCAACGAGTTGTCTAAACATGACTCTCAGTAGTACTTAACTGCTTACATACTTGTATAGGGGCCTAGAAAAATTTGTCAGTTTTAGAAACTCCATGAAGTTATTCTAAATGTTTAAGTCCTGTCCTAAGTAGTCTCCCTGCAGGATGGAATACATTGTTCCTTCACCAACTTTTAAACATCCTTTCCTAAAATACTTATTGGTTTTACATATCTCTTATGTTCTATGTCTTACAAAGTACAACTGCTAGAAGGGAGATTTAAATCTTAGAGGAAACTGCTACATACCAGTGATATGACACTGACAATTTTTAGATTTCATTTCTTTTTTTAAAATTTAGTTAATTCATTTATAATGTATACCTCCTTCCTTTCTTCCCATTCCCTCCACTCACCTCCACTCTCCCCCTCCTCCAATCCACTCCTCCTATGTTTCTGTTCAGAAAGGAGCAGGTCTCCCATGGGTATCAGCAAAGCATGGCATATCAAGTTGAGGAGGAAATAAACTCCTCTATCCCCTTGTACTGACTAGACAAGGCAACCCAGTATGAGCAACAGGTTCCTAAATGTGAGTCAAAGCCTTAGAGATAATCCTCCTTCCACAGCTCGGATTCTAACAAGTAGACCAGGCTACACAGCTAACGTACATATGCAGATGGCCTACATTAGTTCCATGTAGGTTTCCTGGCTGTCAGTCCATCCAGAGTCTGAGATTTTCTAAAAACAGGTAGTATATAAATTTCAGAATACTATGGTATATTTTATATCAATATAGAATAATAGATAACATATAATCTTTGTACAATTAGATCAAATGTATCACATTGTCACTGTCTTGGCTAGTTTTATGTGAACTTGAAACAAGGTACAGTTATCAGAAAGGAGGGAACCTCTATTGGGAAAATGCCTCCTTAAGATCTAGCTCTAGGAAATTGTATTAATTAGTGATTAACAGGCGAAGGTTTAGTCCCCTGGTGCAAGGTGCCATCCCTCAACAGGTGTTCCTAGGTTTTATAAGAAAGTAGGACAGACAATACATGTGATGCAAGTCATTATGTAGCACTAATCCATTGCCTCTGTATCAACTCCTACCTCCAGTTCCCGCCCTCATTGAGTTTCTGACTTTATTCATTTGATAACTTATTGTCACATGGAACTGTAGTAAAATAAACTCTTTCAACCCCTATTTGCCTTTGGTCATGGTGCTTAATTACAGCAATAAGAAACTAAAACATCTACCCACTCTACGTCTAGCATTATATTCCTTTAATAGACCTATTTTTAGAATTTTGTTTACCAGAACATAGAATTTATCTTCCATCAAGATTATAGTTGTTTGTGGTGACACAGATGCAACTAATAAAAATTGAAATATTTATGACATGTGAATTTCGTGGTTACCAACAATTCATTAGAAGTTCTAGAAATATAAACTTTTACCATGGGCCTGTTGGCTCATGCTTATAAGCTCAGCTCATGAGAAGGTGATGAAAGAGAATTACAGTGAGTTTGAAGCCAGTATGGTTATACAGAAAGTTCTAAAGAAGCTCGACCTGCAGCAGCCAAAACTGCTCTAGCATGTTGAACAACTGTATATGAAAAAATCCAAATCAGTACAGGTTGTAAGAGTCACTGTCTACACACAACTATTAAAGAATTTGAAAAATGTTGACTAAAATAAGGCACTAATTTTAGTTGAATTCCTGTTAAATTAGATTAAATATTCAGTAGCAACAGAAAATTAATGACTACTTATTTGCATAATATGAATCATAAATTTAGAAAATTAGGACTGAGTGATTAAGAGTTAAAAGTAAATCATTAAGTGAGTGCTCTTGGGGCTGGAGAGATGGCTCAGAGATTATGAACACTGGCTGCTCTTTCAGAGGTTCTGAGTTCAATTCTCAGCAACCACATGATGGCTCACAACCATCTGATATCTGATATCTGGTGCCCTCTTCTGGTGTATAGGCACACATGCAGGCAGAACACTATATACATAATAAATCAATAAATCTTTTTTTTAAAAATTGAGTGAGAGTTCTTTTCTGTATATTCTATTTTATTTCAGATCAAAGAAAATAGGGAAATAGATACTTGCATGTTATTTTAGTAGTTCATTAACTAATCATAAACTCAAAAACTTTTCATGTTTCAGCTCCATATTATTAGAATATTTAATAACAGACATTCATAGCCATTTGTTTTTCAGAAACTCTATTAAACTAGTCCTGAATAAATTGTATTCAGTAGAGAAAGTAAATACAAAGTCTTCCCATGCTTTGATAGTAAAATTGGTTACACTTTCTCTCCTGTCAATAATTAATGAATAATCAAGTTGTTTTTATTCCTGATTAGAAATCATATATGCAACAAAATGTAGCAGAACACTGGATTTTTCAATATACTTAGAGTAATTATGAGTGTATTATTTTATGAATATGCCAATTAGTAAGAATTAATTGATATATAAAGTATATATGAATCAAAACATTGTATTATATTCTATAAATATTTTCAAATACTTAGCATCAATTTACAAAAATAAAAATTAACAGTTAATGCATATTAACAATAATCTCCAACTTACTGCATTCATTTATTTTTCTCAAATTGTTTTCTGGAAATTTAAGCCAGTGATGCCTGGTAGAATTAATTGGAAGCTTGAGAAGAATGAAAAATTATCCTTTTCATTAAGTGTTTCAATTTCTTTAGAGAAATTGGTTTTAATTACTTCCACTTTAACAATGAAATATAACTGTTTGTGGATAAAACTTATTGCATCAATGTGAATATTTTGATAATATTTATAATTATTTTCTGCTTTTAAATTCAGAAACTAACCAGTTTAATATGTTCATTAATTTTAGCGTCTCAAATTAATTAAACAGAAAACATCACAAAGAACCTTGTTGTCTTTAATTAATGACTTTCTTCAGGAAACCTGAATGTGAAATCTTGGAAAAACAGGATTGGGATACCAGAAAGCATAATCAGAAGTGGATTAAGCTGACATATTCTTGGTCTTTCTATTGTTAAATGATTAAAAATGTAATGCCAGGGCAGTGCTTTAGGAAAAGCTGAAAATAAAGTAGAAGAAAGTTGAAAATGTGTCCCTGTGCCAGAGTAAGAAGATGATAAGAAAGAAGACAGCTGTTGTATAGTTATTCAAACAACATAACAAAATTAAACACCAAAATAGATCTTTCTGTTTCCTAAATCAAGAGGCTTTTATTTTTACTTTTAATATAACATTGTAAAAGTAGTTCTTGAGAAATCCATGGAAGAATGCAATATAGTTTGAACAGATTTAGCCCCATCCTTCTTTCCAATTCATCCTGGATGCATTTCCCGCATCTCTCTCTAAAATAATGTCCTCTTTTTTGTTGATTTTGTTTTACATCCCACAGAGTTTAGTCAGTGGTACTCATACAAAAATGGGTGTGGACCATCCATTTCAGCATGATCAACATATCAGCGATATGTTTCTACAGGAAACTGACTCTGCATGATTAGAGAAGTAATTTAAATTAGATTATACCTATGTATCTTATGAAATATTTCCATATTTTAAATAACTTCTACCCCTTTTTTTCTACTATTGAAAACAAATGCATGTTTTGTATAAGGGGTCTGCAGACACAGCTCACATTACTCTTAGGAAAATTTATTTAGATAAGTAAAATTTCATGACTACAGAGACAGATCTTCTTGATATGATCATATGAAGTGGGAATACCTAAATCTGGTCAAAGCCATCTGGTTCAGGACCACCTTAAGGACATGGGAAATAAGAAAGTCTTTGTTTTTTTTCTGACTTGCCTCAGTCTCTCTGGCAAGTTCATCTATCCTGTTGCTTTGGCACTCCTTCACTGCTTCTAGAATATATTTCTTCAGAATTCCAAAGCAAACTTAAAAATGTTGGCTTTCTAGGACTTTCCTGTTATTCACTATCAGGTTGGGAATGCTATGTTATCAAATCTCATGAAATGAACAACTATTGCCTTTTTTTTTTTACTGGAAGACAATCAATTTGGGTTACTCTGACCACAGCATGTAACCACTTTAATATATTTCTTATATTAAACACACACACACACACACACACAAAACACATTTCATTTAGAGAAAACTGAGTAATACCATTGTTTATGAATAAATCATCAAACATAAATTTATGTTACAAATACATTGGTGGTTATCCTAGAACTAGGGTCTGTTACACAAGAGGGAAATCATGCCAGTTATAGTAGTCCTCGCCAACTACCCAGGGCTGAAGAAGTCATGGATCTTGGAGAAAAAATAAAACTACAGTTACCATTTTAGGCCATATAGAAAACATTAGGATTTCTACCTAAATTCTTGATATTTATGCTTTTATTTACAGATAAGTATAAATCTTATCCTTCATCAAAGAAGTATATTGCAAGATATCATTACAGAAAAACACAACTGATCAAAATGTAGAGAACAGGAGACTGCGGTGCCAGCCCCAAGTGATACACATACAACACTACTCCTGCTTTGTGGTAGTCTGAATGCAATTGGTCCCTAATAGCTCACAGGGAGAGATGTCATTTAAAGGTTTATCTGTTTTGGAGTAGGTGTGGCCGTATTGGAGAAAGTGTGTCACTGTGGAGGTGGTATTTGAAGTTGCATGTATGATTAAGATACACCCAGTGTCACAGACTACTTACTGATTTCTGCAGGATAAACGGGCAGCTCCTTCTCCAAACTCAGATCCTTCTCCAGAACCATGTTTGCAGGAATGCTACCTTGTTCTACCATGAAGATAATGGACTGAACCTCTGAAACTGTAAGACACTCAATTACATGTTAGCTTTATAAGAGATGCCATGGTGGTGGTGTCTTTCACAAAAATTAAAACCCTAACTAAGACAGAAGTTGGCGCCAGGGACTGTAGTATTGCTGGAATAGACTTACTTGCCCATGTTTTTGTTTGAAGAATATGGATCAAAAGAATGTGGGTTAGAAAAGCAGTGGAATGCTTTAAGTGCTGCTTAATGGGCCATACTAGTAGAAGCATGAAAAATAGTGGTGCTTAGTGCAATTTGATGAGCTGTGGGGGCCTGGTACAAGAGTTTTCAGAGGAGAAGAATACTAGCATGTGATGTAGAGATAGTTCTTGTGATAATTTGGTGAAGAATGTGATTAACTTTTGCCCTTTTCTAAAGAGTTTGCCTGAAGCTAAAGTGAGGAGATTTGGATTAATTCCACTGCAGAGGAAATCTCTAACCCTATATCTTGCATAGCATAGACTCTGGTATGTGATTATTAGTGATACCTCTAATGAAGATATACAATGAAAAGGAGCAAGCTGAGTAAAGAAAGATAGAGAAGAAAAGCAGCACAAAATATTGGATGGATCTATGTCCTGTGTTCAAGCAGATAAACAGATTAAGAAATGAAAAAATGGAGTGGTGACCAAGGGCAAAATCCCATGCAGCTAAGTTTGCAATTTGTGAAAAGAGAAGTTTAAAGTAAAATGTTTTGATGTATGACTTTAATGCAGGCACTTGGAAGGCAGAGGCTGTAGATCTCAAAGTCTGAGGCCTGCCAGGTTTATAGTTCCAGGGCAGTCAAGTTTAGCAAGTGAAGAATAGCATATCAAAACAACAAAGTTGATGAAGATGTGATTAAATGAGGTGGTCCTGTTCCAGCCCCAGTAAACAGAAGAACTTGGCACCTTTGGCCAAGAGGATCTGGATTCAAGGATAGGGGGAAATGCTATGTAAATTGCCTCTGTAACTAAGGAAAGCTGCTGAAGCCAGGCAAGTGTTAGGGGGATATCCCTGAATGGAGGCCTAGAGAGACTTGTGTGAAGCTGTTAAGCTAAAGCTTGGATTGCTTTAGAGATTCTAAAATGTTGGAAATGCCAGAGCTGTGACATACTTCTCAAAGAAAGCTGGTAACAGGGAGTTGAAACAAACCACATGAAAGATATATGTTACAGTGAACAATGTTGAAAGGAGTTGGAGATCTTTAGAGCATTTTGCCATCAGACATGGAGATGCAGAGTTTGGAGTTTGCTCCAGCTGACTTTTTATCTTGCTTTGATCCAATATTTCCTTACTATGCTCCTTTCCATATAATTTACAATGGCAATGCATGTCCTGTGCCATTGTATATTGGAAGTATATATATATATATATATTGTAGGTGATCACTGCTAAAGATTGCCTGAATCTTGGAAGAGACTTTGAATTTAGAACTTTTTAACAATGTTGAGAATGTGGTAGACTAGAGAGAACTGTACTAAATTCACTTTGTATATGATATTGTTACAATTAAGACACCAGAGGGTTGAATATGGTAGTTTGAATGTAATTGACAACCATAAGTTTATAGAAAGTGTCAATATTAGGAGTTATAGATCATTTGGAGTAACTGTGGCCTTGAT
>JAQHUG010000142.1:968825-981332 GCA_028555095.1 Dicrostonyx torquatus
AGGGAAGACCTCCAAAATGCAGAAAGAGCTCATCAACCTAGATATTAAGATAACAAATAATCCAATTAAAAAATGGGATACAGACCAAAACAGAGAATTTCCAAAGAATCTCAAATGGCAGAGAAACAATTAAAGAAATATTCATATCTTTAGCTATCAGATAAATTCAGATCAAAATGATTCTGAGATTCCATATTACTTCTGTCAGGATATCTAAGATTAAAAGAACCAATGATAGTTTGTGCATGAGAGGATGTGGAGGAAGGGGAACACACCTCAAATGCTGATGGAAGTACACTTTTAGAAACACTTTGGAAATCAAAATGGCGGTTTCTTAGAAAACTGAGAATCAATCTACATGAAGTCTCAGCTATTCTACTCTGCTCAATCACATCTTGTGGACACTTGCTCAAATATGTTCATATCTGTTTTATTTGTAATAGCTAGAATCTGGAAACAACTTAGATGTGTCTCAACCAAAGAATGGATAAAGAAAATGTGGTACATTCAAACAGTGGAGTATTGATCATCTGGTAAAAACACTGCAATCAGGAAATTTGAAGACAAATGATTAAAACTAGAAAAAAATCATCCTGAGGGAGGTAACCCAGAACCAGAATGATAAACATGATATGGACGCACTATTAAGAGGATACTAACTCTAAATTAAAAACCTGTTACATTTCACAAACCCAGAGAGGCTAGGTAACAAGGAGGTCCCAATGGGGGAATATTGGATATTTTTGGGAAGCAGAAAAAGAAGAGATCTTCTTGGGTAGACAGGAATGAGGGACAGGTGAGGATGGGAACTTGAGGGTTGGGAATTGGGGTGAGGTGGATGGGAAGAATACTTAAAGAGATGGCTGGAAATTGGGCCTTTTTGGGTTCAGGTAGAAGCCTGATGATGCAAGGGAAACTACCACAAATCTACAAGGACGACCTCAGTTAAAACTCCTAGCAATAGTAGATAAATAGCCGGTTCTGTCTGTCTCCTATGACTAAATTGGTGACTACTCCATTTATCGTCAGAGAGCCTTCATCCCATAACTGATGGGAAAAGATTCAGAGAACCAAAGACAAACATTAGACCAAACTTGGGGATTCTTGTTGAAGAAAGAAGATTGTAGAAGCCATAAAGGTCAAGAACATCACAAAAACCGACAGAAATAAATAACCAGGTTCAAAGGCTCCTACAGAATCTGGAGTCTGAACCAACAACCAGGGAACCTGCATGGAACAGACTTAATCTCTCTCCATATATGTGACATTTGTGTATCTCGGTCAATTTGTGGGTCTCCTAATAGGACCAGGAACTGTTCCTTTTGATCTCGCTGGCTCTTAGAAACTATACCTCATACTGGCTTGCCTTGCCCAGTAAGGAAGTGTTTAGTTGTTTTGCAACTTGATAAACCTTGCTTTGATGAAACCCAAGCCTGCACCCTCTGAACAGAAACCGATGAGGAGTGGGTTGCTGGGGGTGAAGGATGGAAAGTGAGGCGAGGGAATGGATTGGGAGGAGGGAACGGAAGCAGAAAATGTCATTGGGATATAAAATTAATTAATGAAGCTTCACAGATTAAACAGCAGCTATAAATACTTTAATCAAATAATAGCCACTAATTTTAGACAACAAGTAGCAAACAGGTTTCTAGTCCTATTTAAAAACAGGAAATGGAAATCTCAATATGAATTTTAGGGCAGAGATGATGCAAGAAAAGTAATATAATTTCGCTGATATTTTAAGAAAGAACCCTATTTCTCCACACTAGTTTACAACTTCACATATTCAAGGTCAGCAACTAATCAGTTGCACAGAAAATAAGATTTTTTTCAGCTATTCCGCTGAATGATATTGTTATTGCTGCATTCAAGTTCTTATAATCATTCTATAATTAAGTTCTAATGTATGTTCAAACAAGCATGTCTCAACTTTATTTTAACCTATGATCCATTTTGGTAAACATCAAACTTTTATATTCTCCATTAATGTCACTTGAGTTTCAAAATAAATTAGGCATTGTCACCAAGAGTATGTCAAATCAATGATAATATTAGTTAAAAATATTATAATGTGAAAGATAAGGGCACTCTGTGCATAAGGTCTGTTTGCTTGGCACAAGGTTCACCCTCCTGAGGACTGAAGTTTAAACACAATATGGGTCAATTTCAATGTCATGTTTGTTTTACTCTTCAGTTTTCATGCCAAGTTTTAATGGCACTTTGTTTGACTTCTGTGTCTTGATAATTGGAAAAACTAATCTTTATATTCACTTTCTTTGTTTTCAGAAATGGTTATTTTCCTTTCCACTCTCACAACCCAATTTTGCTTTTTAAAATGCAATCATCCTGGACAATGAACTTAGCTCTGGGCACTTTAGGTAATCATTGTAGTATTGATGATATACTTAAATTCCTAGGGCAATCATGTAATTCTAAACAGTTTGAGGGTAATCGTTTTCAAAATTCAAAATCGAGTTCAATATTTTGAAGAAAATGGGGTTAACTTAAAAAGTTACTATGTATCAAAATAATTTTTCACAAAGATAAGAACACTTTTTCAGTTTCATTAAAATTGTGGTATCTATCAATTTTCTTTCATGTACTTGTACTATAATATGCCTTCAAAAAGACAGTAAACATCCAATAAATTGAGGCCAACTTTAAGTCTAAATAAGCCTAAATTCTAAAGTGTTTTTCAAATAGAATAACAACACAGAAACTTTATAAGAACAGTGCACTCTATCTACCTGGGAAAATAGTAATAATGAGAAAACAGGAGGTAAGCATCAGAAGACTGAAAGAAAATTCCACTATCCAGTTTACTAATATACCATTTGTACTTAAAAGTCTGCTAGATTCCCAAAGATGTAAGCGACTATTTCATCGACATAAAATGGTGCTCTCGTGAGAAAATACTATGACTCTCCTTCCTAAGTGATACTCATATTTATCTATTCTAGTCAAACTAATCTCACTTCCCACCTTTACCAGCTTGATGAATTATTCAAGAGTTATAATGATTAAGCAGATTTTCTATGTTGGGAACCTTCATTTATACTATCAATCTTATAAAACTAAAATAATCTCAAATTTCACTGGCTTTCAGAAACTTCTATTTTACTACCTAAAATAATATCCTTTCTCATCAGTAGTAATGGAGATGTACCATCAAAGTTTGTATTTATAATTCTTTCTGTTCAAACTGTCCACCATCTGCTTACTGAAAGATATTATTAAAAACTTTTAGTACAAATATAAGACAATTTTATTTTTTGCACATTGTTTATTTTAATAGATATTAATTATATCAAAAGCAATAATAATGTCTTTTAATTCTTTTATCTACAATGTAAAAATATTCTTCATGCTTAGCTATTTTAAAAGAGATATGCATTGAAGTACATTGTATACATTAGCCTGTTTCCCACAGATATGTCAAAAATAATGTAGAAGTTAGGTGTATTGAGCAACATTCCTTATGCACTTCTTTTGTCTGTCCACTATTTTATGTCAATCTTATACTTCTTGGAACTTCTGCCCTGAATATATTTGTCTCAGGAATACTCTCTTCTTTGCTTTTACTTTCCTCTTGTTGCATTCCATGTTTGCAATTGCTTCCAAAACAACCAGTGCACCTTTGAGATCCTGTAACTCTATATCCTGCCTAACTAAATTTTTCCAGTCGTTTATCTTTTGTTTTCATTTTTGTCCTTCAAATTTGTTCATGTCTAAACGGGATTTCTCTGTTAGTCTGTGAGCAATTGCCTGGTGATCTCTGTCATGTAGCAGAGCAGAAAATGTCTACACTTTCTTCTACTCTTCATAACTCTGTAGCTTTTCATTCACAATCTATCCTTTATGAGTAACTAAAACTACCTCCAAAATAGATGCAGTTTTCATTTACTTATGAGCTTATCATAGAGGGTATCAGTCTTTCCTTATATATTCTATCTAGTCCCTTACCTAATCAAACTCCTAAAGTTGAGCAATCCTGAGACAGACTGGGGAAATATGATTATTATCCTTAAGTATTGCAGCTTATCTAAACATTTCTTTTGTTCACTAGACTCAAGAAGCCTCACTCCTAAGCTTAGCGCTCCCTCTAGTCTCAGAGAGCTATCCCCCAACTCCCACAAACTCGGAAAGTTAAAATTAAGGATTTTCTTTTGTCTGTTGGTATTAGATTTTCAATCACAGTGTCCTTCACTAGGAGTCATTGGTATACTAAAGCATTTCTCAATCAAAAAAGGAACAAACCTTTATTACTTTAAACAGTTCCACCTTAGTGTGTATGAGTACCAGGAAATAAATGGGGATATTAGAATTAAAGTTATCATCTCATTCCTGCGAAACCGTTCTTTTGAAATATGGTATTTGTCGAAATTTTCTTCAAATATTTCTCTACTTAAATTGTTATGGAATATGATAATGAAAATCAAAACTGAATTGTTAGGGCATGAGTTTTGACATAGTCAATATCCTCAACTTTAAAGGCTATTCAAATATGATTGTATACATTTAGCATTTGTTTGATTTCAGTTTTACTGCTTAAATTATTGACAGTATTCTACATAGTTAATAAACTTGATGATAATAATGCTGATGGGATCAATTTAGGAGATGGCTGAGCTTTTTATTACCATAAGTTTCTCCTACAGCAACCTATCAGCATTTCTGCAGCACATACAAAAAGGTGGAGGAAAATGATAACTCTAATTTTATATTTCATAGATACTGTATACTTACCAAAGTAGGGGAAATTTAACCACATAATAAAATCTAAGAGCAATATTTGTGTATTTGTTTACTTTCCTGATGTTTTGAAAAAGTAATCTAATACAACATCGTAGTAAAAGAAGGTTTTATTTGGTTTATAATTCCAGGCTATATTCAATAATTTCTGAGATATCCGGGTGGTAAAAATTGGAAGCAACATTTGTGACATTCATAGCAAAGAGCAGAATAAATTATCCCATAGATGTTTGAGCTCTTCAATTTACGTAGCCTTAACTTCCATGGACCTTCACTTAGTTCAATTGGATCTAGACAATCTCTCTTTGACAATCTTTCTCCAAGTGATTATAGAGTATGCCAATTTGACAGTGAGTGTAGCTATTCAAATTTTGAGGGTAAATGTGTATGTAAAACTTGCAAAGTAAAATAAAATTTGCCAGAGGTTTCAGCAACTATCTTGATTCTGGCTGTAACTTTATTAAACAAGTTAAATTACTAAAATATCAGAGTAGAAATTTCTTTACAGAAATTTTACAGTATTCTTCAACTTTTTAGGCATCACTTACATGTCTCTTAATGTGAACTTATTTCTGATTATCTTAATTTTTTAAATTAAGTTTCCTTCAAATAATATAATATTACTTATTTCCCAAGCATTCAACATGAAAAAAGAAATGTTTTACATTAAAATCTTAGCACAACATTAAAATATATTTAAATAGTCAATAAACATATTCAATGTAGTTGTTTTACAAAATTAACCTTCAATAAATCTGATCCTGACTTTGTGGCTTAAATTCCAGTCATTTAGCACAATATGTGTACATGATGCTCTTTTCCACAGTGAATCATAAGTTAAGATTTTCACAGGAACTATATCTTCTAATGTTGAGTATAAAATGACATATTTCTCAGACAAAGAGAATGAATGTGGTTAGAATTGAAAATTTTATACATAATAATTTTGAACTTAAAAATCAAGACTTGTTCATATTTTGTATTGCTAATGATCTTATAGTGACATTATTCTTTTATAAACTAGAAAAAATAATACTTTCATAAAAGATTTATTAAATTAAATACATTTATAAGTATATACAATACAGTTTTCACAATCATAAAGCTATATGTTTCATTGAATAAATATTTCCAATAACTGACAAGAGCCATGAGATTCTAACATTAGAACATTTAAATGCATGCCTGAAGATTATCAGAAATAATTTTCATAATAGTTCATAGTATTTGAGATACAGATCTACATTATATATTCTGTTTAGATAATAGGTAATTTTTTACATAGGTTTGTAGCTGATAGAGATATCAGCTATTGTTTTCTCTAGATAACCAAATTTTTATAGTTTTAAGTGGAAGATAACATTTAAAATACAGAAACATTAAATTAATAGTTGCCATTATTTTCATTGTTTTATGTTTATATTTTTATAAAAGATAAAATTTGTCTATTCTGAACAAAATTATAAAATTATTACAGAGTGAATTAAATCATCCATAAAATTTAATTCAATAATTGTCTTGAAAAAAAATTGGCAGTTTATCATATTATAAACAATATCAAAAATATTATATAATATTAGTTTTGTAAAACTAAAATATATTTTACACTTATAGTCTTTGGATGAGAAAGACCACTATGGGTTTATATATGTTCATGCTTTTCCCACATTGAAGAGCTGCTTCAAAGGATTATGAGGTTTGATTTTGTTTTAGGGGGATGTTCCTGGAGGTAAATTCCAAGGTTTCAAAAGTCTACAGTAGGCCTGCCTTCAGTCTCTCGATGCTTACCTAAAGAACAGGATGTAAAGCTGTCAGCTACTTCTCCAACACCCTTCCTGTTTACGTACTATGATAATAATGAACTAAACCCTAAGAATGATAAGAAAGCCCCCAGTTACATACTTTCTGATTTAAATGTGCCTTGGTCACTTCTTGGTCTTTCTTCACAGCCACAGAACAGTGACTGAGATAACATTCATACACAAAGCCTATTAAAAGTGGTAAAGATATATAGTATTCTAAAATTAAATCATTAATTTAAATAATGCAGTTAGTTTCTTGTAAATCTGATTTCCTTATATGTTCAAATAATTGTTAGAATAAATACTAAATTGAAAGTACATTATAAATGTAGTTTACTTAACTGATACAGACACTATAGTTTGGTTTGTTTGAGCAGCTGCATTTCATGAAACAAATTATAACATAAGTTATAGATTCATAATTTTCCTGAAAAATTCCAAGTACAAACTAATCTTTTTTAATTTTAACTATTAACTATTAAAACTATTTAATAATTTCAGTAACATACTAGAATAATCTTAATTATTAATAAAACAAATACAAATATTAAATAGAAGCATTTTAGATGTAGACCATAGAGTTCCATAATATATTTTTTTAATTATAGAATATTGTGTGCCTACATGTAATATATTTGCAAAAAACTGCATAGATATAAATTATTTAAAGTGAATTTTGATCCATACAATAAATTGCTATCACAATTAAAAGATAAATTCTAAACTAATACTTTATAGTTACGTATATAGAGAAATTTTCCATTTACATCCAGTTCAAGAAACAACATTATGCTAGGTTGTGGTGGCCCATGCCTTTAATCCCAGCACTTGGGAGGTAGATACAGGTTGATCTCTGTGAAGTCAAGGTCACCTTTGTCTAAAGAATGAGTTCCAGTACAAGCTCTAAAGCTACAGAAAATCCTGTCTCAAAAAAATAAACCAAAAAAAAAAAAACAAAAAGAAAAATCATTACTTTGATCACAATCATAAATTTTATTATAATAATGTGCTTTATGTAAAGTTTTAAAAATGGGGAGAAAAATCTGTAGAGAATAATTTAGTTTTGTCACCCATCTAAATGTTATGTAGTGAGAAAACAAGACAGACATGTTCATAAATAATATGTATTATCCATATGTATCAAAAGAGTAACTAAATGAAGTCTAAAATATATATTAAAAGAACCTTTATATATTAAACAAGTTATTCCATACCAGAAAGTGTGATTTATCATTACAAATCAGCTCTATACTTAAATTCAATTAAATAGAGAAATTTACTAAAATACATAAAAAATATGAATAAATTGTTTGGCAATGAGATTTAGCAAAACAAGAACACATTTTTTTCTGATGAAAATTTGTAAAATTATTCTGTGCTGACATATTAACATTAAAATTAATATATTTCTATTTATGATGGCAAACATTTTATAGAGTGCACCAAAGTAGGAAAATAATCAGCAAAAAGATAGGAGCTATACAGAAATAAAACAAATTGACCTTGATTTTCAATGTATTTAACATTTGTAATCCATTTATACATTCATACACCTGTCTCCAAAGGAAAGGATCATTTCACAGACATGTTCTCCATGATTTCATTCATATTATTGAACACACTCACAGATATTGAACTATGCTTTTTTCTTTAAACAAGAATTAGAAAAACCCACAAAACTCAAATATAAAGACTTTAATATCAATGTAAAATGTTGAATATTGGTGCCAGAATTGAGAATACTTGGACATTTTCAGAACATACAAATTTGTGTACTTTTCTCATTTAACTTAACAGCTACAGACAACTTCAATACACTTTAGTTGGAATTGTTTATTTTGTCCTCCTTCTTCTAAATGAAAATATGCAGTTAGATTAACATATCTATTCATATATTGTTTCTTAAAGTAGTACATTAAAAGCATTATGACATATTTTATGGTACAATGACACAAAGCACCTATTGTAGCTATTTGCTAAATTATAAGATAAAAAGTACCTCAAGGTTGATAAAGCAGTTATTTTTGTAAACTAACATATTGACTAAATATAGATTTTATTTTACTGTTGCAAATGTTTAGGCAAATTCCTGAATTGCAAGATGTTTCAAACACTGAATTTTTTTTCTCTTAACTTATTTTCACTTTAACATACTAACTTAAAAATTGAATATTCTTAAACATCTTTGTCTATGTATCTGTTCTAAATTCTCTTTTATCTGTAGTTCTAAAGTCTCTTTTATTCAAGAACTGTGTGAATAATTGTATGATGTATTCTGCTTGCTTTGCAATAGTAATAGATGACACTCAGTCCATTTAATCTCTGCAGGACTGGTCTGATGCAACTGGAAATAATATCGCAATCATGCCTTAGCCTAGTAATTTCTGCTATTCAACTGACCAAATAGGTTTGACAATAAACTAATGTGATTTTTTCCCATGCCAATTGGCTATTTCTATATCCAGAAATATCTAAATATGTGATGAATTGGAAATTTTTATCCTGACATTTAGATACAGCATTGCTACAGATGGAATATGACTTCAAATGATGTGAAGTATCATCATGAAATACAATGTCTAAAATTGACATGAGCATTTAGCAAAAATAGGAATTGACCTTTACAGACAATTAAAGTTTTATACTTCTATTCTCCAGTCTGTTACAAATACAAGTGATTTTGTGTATTTATATTCTTGTGTTCAGTAAGAAAAAAATTAATCTTATATCTATCCATTTTGTACTAATAAAGTTAATAGGAATTATTTTGTGTGAGGTAGTTAGAAAATTGATAATTTAAATTCTATACCATTCAGTGTATTTAATTTACTAATTTATATTCAAAGCAAATAAAGAGTTAACACAGTAATGCTTAGCAAAAAAAATAATTTATCCACAAGAAGACATGTGCCAATGTCTGGGTATATCCTTGGTCTTTAACAAAATAAACTACTGGAAAGTATTGAATAGAAGCCAAAGTTTCAATTCTTCCTGGCAGAGCAATGACTAATTCTGTCCAAACCATCAGAGACTGAGTATAGGATGCCCTTAGTCAACACACAAAATGGCAACATCATGTTGTTAAATAGTGCATTTAGTTTGTTGTTCTAAATATATCTTTATAAAGAATTTTGAGTTAATATTGAAAGAATGTAAACAAAGTGTGCAGCAGAGCTCAGTTATAAACTATATTCTTGTATCATTTTGTATGCATAAATTGAGAGCATACATATGAAAATTAGTAGAAATTACCCTTCATTAAATAAAGAAGGATAGCAAGACACATCCTTTGTGGCAATTTTAGAAATCCCTAATTGCAAAACATTAATGAAAAACTAAATGTATAAAATTGTATATAGGGGAAGCAATGGTTGCATTTACACAAATCACTCAAGTATTGTAACTGGTAGACATTTTTGCCTAGCAGGTTGTTATTTTAGCACAAAAGATTCTTAACTGAGCATATTTCTCAGAAATTATCCCTTTTGAATAACCTACATATCTGTTTTGGACATGGTGAAATTCAGCCAGTAGATAGCAAACTTTATCTTACTTCCTTTGATATATCTCAGTGTTTTTAAATAGAACACACTATGTATTCAACATTAAGTAATTTTTCTATATTTCTGGCATGAAGTCAAGAGCAGTGCCAATATGCTTCACCATTTTATTGGTAGATAAAATTTCTTGACCAATATGTAATTAGTAAGTAGCCCTGTGTAGCATTCAGATTTACACATAGCAATTCCATAGCTCCCGGGAATGGCCTTTCTCATTCTCAGATGATACCTTCTTTCAAAGTCTTCAATACTTGTTTTATTGGCCCTCCAGATGATTGTCCAAATTTGGAAGACATTATAGACAGCATTTTTGAAAATTTTGAGTGGGATAGCTTTTGGCATACCACAGTCCACTCTAAGAAATTACCAGTTGGTCTTGGAAAATGTATTAATAACTTTTTAAATGGCTTACAAAATTAGTTTACAGGAAGAATGTTCATTTTGGTGAACATCCCAAGGTATAGTCTGTGCTTACTTTAGTATGGATCTTTCCACTATGGTTGATTCAATCTAGTAACTCTAAGTATTCCCAGATATGTTTTTCCATGATGACTCTGAATCCTATATGGTTCAGATTTACCCTCTCAGGCCAAAAAGTTGGTTTGATACGTAAAAGTTTTTGCTGTGAGACTGTGGAAACCTGAGGTTTGATTCCAAGAACCCTCATATTTGACCTCAAACAAGTGTATACCCTTGCAAACACACATATGCTTATGTGCATATACCCACAATATAATCACAATTTTAAAAACATTTTAACTGTCAAAATTCTACCCATTATCAATTTGGCACTGACACATGTTGTTTTTAAGCAGAATATTTTTCTGTTTGTCCCATAAGTTCATTACAATATTATAATCGGAGAAAGAAGTCAAGCCAATTTTGAAAGATTTATCACTTTCAACACTGTTCAAATGTATAATGTATAGTCTCTTTTTAGAGTTGGCTCATCACTGCGAGTGAATTCATATAAAGAAGAAAGTACATATTTCTAATATGCGATGGTATATCCAGAATACTCCATTCTAAGAGAGAGCAATGTGACATAGAAGTCACAGAACTACAGAAAGAGTGAAACCCAATAGGGCATAACAAATCCTATAAATTTAAGTCAGGAATTTGTGGCTCACTTTGGAATTATGTACATCTACATTGCTTTTTCTATATTTCTGGCATGAAGTCAAGAGCAGTGCCAATATGCTTCACCATTTTATTGGTAGATAAAATTTCTTGACCAATATGTAATTAGTAAGTAGCCCTGTGTAGCGTTCAGAATTACACATAGCAATTTAGATCCTCCATCTCTACTATCTTGGACATTCATGTCATCTGCCTTGGGCAATCTCCACTTTATGCTTGCTGCTTCCTTCAAGGAATATCTCATGGTTCCGGAATTTCTGACATCCCAGTATCTCTATTGCAACTTAGACTTCTTTATATCTTCACTACATGGCATCTTTGGGGGAAATTGAAAGCTACCTTTTACTAGCTGGCCTGGGAAGCAACCTTGAACAATGCCAGAAGAGGCCACAGTTCTTTCAGGTTTCACCTGCATGTATGGAAAATCAGTACCATACAGATAGATCTACTAAGTTCTAATGTCATCACATCAAGCTTGGTCCTGTTTACTCACAATTTTATTTGCTTCTTGTGTCTTCCAGCTTGACTCTTTGGAAATACTTTCCTAAGCAGCTGTTTGGGGTACAGGAATCTACTCCAGTGGCATTCCAGTTTGGGTTCTGAATTTTCTAGGGAGTTACATTTTTACAAAACAGTGAGCAGGGATGTTCCTTTAGGATGCCTTTCCTGTAAACCAGTAAAAATTGACTGTTCTTTAATGGCATTACTGCTGTCGACAATCAAAGCCATACTGGAACTGCCAACGTCTGTAGCTTCAACCTCTCTCACATTCATTTCTTCCCAAAACTATTTTCACATATGGATGATTCAGTGTTGTTCTCTTCTCTCTGCATATCTGGCTATGGGTTGTTAAACATGCCAAAATAATGAACTTCAAATGATTTCTTCCATACTAAGTAGTCTGCGGTTTCTCAATTCATGCTTACTAAAATTCTAAGGGCATGCACGGGATAAATCCAGATTCTTTGTCATAATACAATACAATACTCCATAGTTCAGCTTCTCAAAGAGTCCTCGGTATTCCCAAACAACTCACAAGCTGAGCCTCTACAATCAGCAATTTTTCTGGCAATCTGTTTTGCCAAATTTATACCAGAAAAGCCTGAAAATTCCTACTGACAATATTCTTGGTCTTTTCTAGCCTCACATTCTAAATGCTAACATATACCTTCCCCAAACCAGTTTTACAGGGTATCAAACACACTGTCGGTTTTAGCACAGCAAAGATTTGGCACAACTTCTATTATTAAACT
>JAQHUG010000142.1:1067587-1077873 GCA_028555095.1 Dicrostonyx torquatus
TGGTATTCCTGGGTCTTGAGAAAGGTTGTTTCCACCACAGAAAGAAATTATTAAAAAATCATTTTTAACAGTTTAAAATATTATTTTGAAGTCAAACATTTGGCAAATCTGGCTTCTGATTCTCTCAACAGTAAAACTTCCTGAAAAGCAAACAAGTACTTAAATAGTATGCTATCTTTCTACTCATCTGTCATCAAAATGAATGGTTTGAGGTTTTATGAAAGTGGCAGTAATGTATAACTGCTTTTCCTTTCCAGGACAAGATCACCTAATATGTCATCAAGGAATGATATCAGACTGGTTGGAGGGTCTGCAGCAACCTTAATGTGTGACAATTTTATTGAGAGCCATCAGGTTTTTTATACGTTCATCAGAAATAGAATACAATGGCAACTGCCAGGATGCAGTGAAGCTTGCAATAGTTTACAGGTTGCATAGGTTTAATGTCTAAGGCCAATTGTCCTATCATGCTTCAATGCTTCCTTGACTTCCAATGGAACATAGAGAAAATCACAAAGTGGCCTGAACACTTCACTGCCTGAAGGAATGACTAGGTCTCTTAGGACTTGAAGGTACATTGGGCACTAGGAGCTATGAACTTTAACCAAAAAGAAAAAAAAATTGACGCATGCCTCTCTTAAGAGGTAGGCCAGGCCAAACCCACAGATTCCAGAAATAATGGTCATAGAAAGCATAGCAATAGTAACATGTTGTGAGAGGTTTCTGGAATGAAGGGGGCTTCTCTGTAATAATTTCATAAACAGAACTGGAGACAAAAAAAAAGGTATATGCCCAAATGTATGAGCAATATTCACATTCTGTGCACATACAATTGCTTAGTGAGGACTGACTTTTACTTGTTTTGAAATTATTTGTAAATAGTAAATAATGTAATTTTAAGCATTATCTAATTTTCACATCCAGAAATAAAATAGTAGAGATATTTTGATATACAAATAATTTCATTTCATAAAATCTTTAACACTTAAAATATGCTATAGGTTATAGGAGATATATAATTCCTTACTCATTAATTTATGTCTCTGCATTTAAATTTATAATATTTCAGTGGGAGGGAAAAGGGGGTTTCCAAGACAGCGTTTCTCTGTGTAGCCCAGCACTTGCTTGTAGACTAGGCTAACTGAAACTCATCAAGATTCTCCTGCCTCTGCCTCCAGTGTGATCAAACTAAAGGCATGTGCCACCATACCCAGCACATTTTAGATTCTTTTCACTTTTGCTTTGAACAGTAAAGCAAAACATCTTATTTTAAAAATTGTACAGTAAACTATCACCTTAATTTTTATAATTGTAGATAAAAATCAAAATAAATGATAAAGTTAGTAGTTTAATAAATACAGTTAAGGTATAAGTGTATTTCATCACCTATTAAACTGTTGAATTCGCATCTATTACAATGCCAGGAAATGGGATCTGGGAAGAAATTGAGTTCTTAATTTTCCCCTTGTAGGCCTGGATAAAGTATCACTGCAATGAATGAGCTTTCACCTTCAAGATCTGGATTAGGGCCAGCAGGAATGGGTTTGTATAAAATGACAGTGTCTTTTAATTTTATCTATATCAGAAAAGGCCTTCACCAACTTTTGAACTTCTCAGCTTCTACAGCATTGACCAAATTAATCAATTAATTCCTTTAAAATTTTCAAGTTTTAGAAATTTTATTATAGCAAAAGTTATGTATCTATCTTCATTTTTACCACTTTTACTATATTTAATCAAATCTAGAATATGTTATGATAAAAGTTATCTTGTCATAGGCATCAAGAATATTCTGTGCAGTGTGTATGGCCATGTGCCAATGAAGTGTGTGTGTGTGTGTGTGTGTGTGTGTGTGTGTGTGTGTGTGATGTATGTGAAGTGTTAGATTTCAGAGTGTGCTTTAGGGCATGGATTTGAATAAATGTTTATTAAGGGTAAACTCCTGATACTTGTTTGCATAAGTTGTTCCTTAGGGGTTAGGTGCTTAAAATTTCCTTCAGGGATATTGGTTTGCAAAAGCTGTTTGCATTTAGATTCCCTTTAGGAGATGTTAATTGCTTGAGCTGTCATTAAAGTGTGGAGATTTAGATCCAGTTAAAGTAATACCCTGGAGTGTGACTGAGTAGAGCTGCTGAGATGAATTTGAATAAGTTTGAATCCTAGAGGTTTCCTGTAGGATAGATAAACAAGGAAGAGAATTGCCTCATGCTATCACCTGAAGGCAAAAATCCCTGCAAGCAGATTTGTGCTGTTGTTATTAGAGATTTCATTACAAAGTAGAAGATATACCCATATATGAAATATACTTACTAGAATATTAGATAATTGCTTGGGTTGATACATATTCACTAAAAACTCTTTATATGCTAGACTGTTGTTATTTTTGAATTAAAATGTTCTTAAAACAATCTTAGTTACTCTAAATATTGATTGTAATTTGAAAGATATTTTGAATGTATTAAACCCCGAAAAATTCCTTTCCCAAATTCTGTCATTTAGGGAAAAGCCACATTCCCTCAGGGACTTAACAAAATAGTTTCTACATGCTAAAAGGAGTCACTCTCCTGAGCTCTGGCTCAAAGGACAGACATTTTTCCATTAACCTTATTTCGTGGTACCTATTAGCATGCCAGATTTTATGCTAGGCACCAGGCCCTTTTGTTCCTATTCACAATTCACTTTTCCAAACCATCCTTGTTGGCATACTCCCCACACCTTTAACCTCCGAGTCCTTGAGTTTCACTTACTTTTTTCCAGTTTTCTGATTTCTGTATACCCAATCCTGTTAGCTTCATGTTCTCTTAGTCTTTTCTTTTCTATATGTTCTCTTTGTTCTTCTACCTTTCTAACTCTACTTTTTTTTTCCTTTCATTGCCTGACTCAGTCTGCTGGCCTGGTTCAGCCTGGACTCCTCCAGTTGCAATTGGCTATGCCTTACTCATATTTACAATGAAAACCTCCTCAGTCCTACTTAGGAGTGGCCATGTCCTAATTTTCATTCAATTGTACCTATATTCCTAGCATTGTTTTATTTGCAAATTTTATGATTAGTATTTTATTGTTCCTAACTTGAGAAGTATCTTTGCTCATTCTGTGTCTGGGTGATGGTTGCAGACTGAAACTTCGTTCTTCCCCAAATTCTCATTGCCCTGCCTATACTTCCTGTCTGGTTATTGGCCAATCAGTGTTTATTTAAAATACAAGTGATAGGGTACAGATCATTGCCCCATAGCATCTATCTATATAGTATAGATTAACTGGAAAAATGACCACATAGTCTAACCTGATTTTCTCAAACTCTCATATAATCATTATTATTACATATTTTTATATATTATATATAGTATGTGTTAGGAACTTTTTCTAATGTGAGCTCTCTGTTGATGCAAAATCCCAATCAAGCTAAATCAAAACAAGCCAAATTAAGAAATATCCAGGTGTAATGGGATTCCTGTGCTCTGGGAGGCCCTGAGGGGGAACCAAGAGGCCTTGAATGGGAACATTTTTATTTTGGGAGTTCATTTAAATACTCTGGGGGGTCGGGACCTGGCCTGCTGGGATTTGGAGTCCAGATCAATACAACTCTCAGGCCTGAGGGACTGAAATAGATGTGAAAGGCTGGGGCCTACGTTCCCAACTTAACATTATAGAATCTTTGGGTGACAGAAAATTGAAGTGATAATTATGACAAACATTTAGACTCTCTTTGGAAAAAAAAGGGCATAGACTCACATCTGGCTACTTCCTGTGGGTATAGGGCAATGTGAGAAAAGGGAGAGCTAGGTGTCTACATTCAGTGAGAAGTGTGGCTAGAGAGGTATCCCATGTACTGTCATCCTGGTGAGATCAGGTATTTGTTACTTGGGGGAGGTGAGAAGGCTGGTGTCAAGTGTCCTGAATAGGTGCCTGCTTGAGCCTGGAGAGATGCCAGAATGGTGTCTCAAGAGCTTGGCAGCCAAAGGGGTGGTGAGGATTACTGTGTGAGGCCCTGTCCATTGAGGTTTGAGAGATCTAGGAGTTAACTGTTTGAGAAATACTCTGTCCCCTGGAGAGAGTGGGGCAGGTTTAGGGGCATCATGGTTTGCCAGTGTGGTGGCAGGGAGACAACTGTCAGTGTGTGAATGGAGAAGGGACCTTAAAAGAGAGAGATAGGATAGGTACCTTGCCGGTGGAGGAGTTTGGAGTGGGAGTTGATGGTTAAGGAGAAAGGGCCTTCCATAAAGCAGCTCAAAGGTCTCAGGCCTGTAGGGGAACATGGGGTGTCCCTGAGGTGAGTCAGGGCCATGGGGATAAGGGACAGCTAAGATAACCTGAGTTCCACTGAACCTCTCTACTTTTCTGAAGATTGTGGGTGGTAGGGGGTGTTGAATTTCCAGGAGATGTTGAGAGCTTCTGATACGAGCTCCATGACCCTGAGCCACCACATCTGCTTTTTCCCTGGACACCAGAAATGCTTCTATCTATCCTGTAAAATTGTCCACAAATATTAAGAGATAATAGAGTTTTTTATGAGTAGGCATATGAGTAAAATCAACTTGCCAATCTTCGCCCAGTTGGTGTCTGCAAAGCTGGTGTAGAGACTGACATATGTGGAGAGCCCCTTGTAGGTTGGACTGGGCACACATCTGGCAGGAGGAGTGAACCTGTAAAATATGATTTCTGAAATGGGTGGGGTCAAAAAGGGCTCCAAGAAGCAGAACAAAACTTTGGGGAAGTGGCTAAAGATTTCTCAACCCAGTAAATGTATGGGGCAAGCTGGTATCACTAAGAAAGAATGAGAGAAAAATTGTCCTACAAGAATGCAGGGCAGTGGCAAAGTTTTAATTGGGGAGGAATGGGTCCTGTCTACCCTCATAACTGAAATTGGTGAGGGGAACATGAAGCCCGAGTGAGAATAAAAGTAATGGACTTACCCACTACTTGCATCTTTACCTTAGGCTTGGCTAGGGTTCTGGGATAAACCAAGTCTGGGTAGCACCAATCCTCTGCAAGGATAAGAAGTTCGAAGGCTGGCACAGTTTTATTTGCCTATGTTGGTGAGGATGGACCTATGTGGCATGGCATAGAGGACAAGCCTGCATGGGGGCATTGTCATTTCTAGTGTCCAGTTGGCAGATAGGGCATAACCTCAGAGGAGGTATAGTCTAATATCATGCCATGTGACCATTTAGGCCACACTTGAAACAGTTTGCCTGTGAGGTTGACTTAGGCTGGGATCTATCAGGGTAGAGCCCTATGGTTGGCTTCCCTTGTTCCTCTTCCTCTATCTGGTCTTGAATGTGTGATTTTGCTGTGTTCAGTCTCAATTATAGATTAATGTTTTATAAGTTATTGGGCATCATTAAAAGTCTATAACATCTGTAAGAAAAAGCTCAGTTAAAACATGTAGTTTTTGATTGGAGCTGTTCTGGGAATCAATATGTAGTTTACTGCCATCTTAACTAAGGGTAGTGAGGTGAATGGTTTACATCTTGATTAGGGATGGAGAGGGTAGATATCATGGCTTCACCACAATCGTAACTGAGGACAACCACATGATATGAGCCACCCAAGAAGCTAGCAAGTCTTCTAGGATACTTTTAAATTGGGATAATAGTTTTGTATGACTCCTGTCCCATTTTAAAATCCAGGTTTATAAGAAAATTAGAATTTAATACAATGCTTTTAATGATGTTTTAAAGCTGAATATTCATGTGTTCATAAATAAGAACTTATTATTCTGGCAGCCTGACTTTGTAAAACAAGAATAATCTCTTTGAATTACTTTAAAGACAGTGGATTGTTTACAATATTAAACTTTAATTTTGCCTTCTACAAATTATGATTGTCCTCCATGTCTTCATTCTTGAAATAACAAGGTACTTTAGTTTGATAAAGATATGCATCTATGCTGAATTTAATAAATTATCACCCAAGCTAGCTATATTTAAGATATATACTTTAATAGGGGTAAAGAATACAAACAGATTTACAGTACCACATCCTGGATCCTGCGCTTCTCCGAAGACGAGTACCAACTCAAGAGCCACAGAGAGAGAGAGAGAGAGAGAGCACCCACATGGACTTAGTCGTTTATACCTAATCGGGACCTGATGGTTTAACCCAGAATAATTAGCTAATGGCTTATTGCGGGGCGGGGCTATTAGCCTAATAGGCTAAAACCTTTCCCCATCATATCTACCCTTCTTGTTCTTGCTAGAATTATTAAGCTACAGCTATTTTGGTAAAGGAAACTATTATATACTATAATGGTATACTATATAAGGATCAGAAATGTTTCCAGTCTTTTATGGACTATGTTTATGTCATATCTTGATACCAAAAGAGGTTCAATTAAGAAGTTGTTAATTTTTTTTATAAACTATTAGAGATGATTGAGCCTTGAGTTGTTCACAACTATACGTATAATGTCCCTCCAGCTGTCAGATACTTGCTTAATATGATATTTGAGATATTTAAAATTAAATGACAGAATAATATTTTCTAGCTCCATCCATTTTTCTGCAAAATTCAAGCTGTCATTATTTTTTTCTGCCATGTACTACTCCATTGTGTAAATGTACCACATTTTTCTTATCCATTCTTCGGTCAAGGGGCATTTAGGTTGTTTCCAGGATCCGGCTATGACAAACAATGCTGCTATGAACATATTTGAGCACATGTTCTTGTGGCACGATTGAGCATCCTTTGGATATATACACAAAAGTGGTATTACTGGGCCTTGAGGAAGGTTGTTTCCTAATTTTTTGAGAAATGGCTGCACTGACATCCAAAGGGGTTTTATCAGCTTGCATTCCAACCAACAATACAGAAGTGTTCCCTTTTCCCCACAACCTCTCCAGAGTAAGTTGTCATCAGTGTTTTTGAGCTTGGCCATTCTTACAGGTATAAGATGGAATCTCAGAGTTGTTTTGATTTGAATTTCTCTGATGACTAAGGATGTTGAACATTTCCTTAAGTGTCTTTCAGCCTGGTCTACAAGAGCTAGTTCCATGACAGGCTCCAAAGCTACAGAGAAACCCTTTCATGAAAAACAAAATAAAACAAAGCAAGCAAACAAACAAAAACCAAAGTTACTAGGTTTCTTGTTAAAGAAGGCAAATAGATTTGCCATGTT
The DNA here is from genome assembly GCA_028555095.1 of Dicrostonyx torquatus. NCBI lineage: Eukaryota > Metazoa > Chordata > Mammalia > Rodentia > Cricetidae > Dicrostonyx > Dicrostonyx torquatus. The sequence continues at coordinate 1,074,705 of JAQHUG010000142.1, forward strand.
TATAGACTTCATATTAAACATAGAAATATTTCAGACCACTAAAAGATCTTAACAATGATCACTTTCAATAATAACTGCTTGTACATTTAGTAAATGATTAGATAAAAATAAAGCAGGTTAAAGTCTATACAGGTTTTCAGGTTATAAGAAAATGTTCTAAGTTTTATAAAACTCCAAAAGGCCAAAAATTAAGCAAGTTTTATGGGTCTCAGAAAATGATTTTAGAAGTATAACTACAAACTGTAAAGTACATTGTTTTTCTGTGATTTCAAGGCTTCAAAGTATTGGCTGTCTAATAGAGTTCTGATAAACTAGTAGTACGCTGACTACGTACTTCAGTCACAAGCTCAAGATTTTAAATTTCCTTTGATTGTCTTCTAAGTATAAACCTAAAGATGTTTTTAATTCAGACAAAAAACATTTCTGTTTAATCTATATGCCTGGATGTCTGAACAGAAGGGAAAAAATATCCCTGCTTTTTAAGCAAAGCCATAGCTTTTGCTGTGACTCTAAGATGTAAATCTGTTCCAACTGTTTGATAGACACCTGTTAACTGACATTTTCTACAATGTAAATTTCAGCACAAACATAATGCTATTATATCCAGAACTTTTATTTTTGGTAAATAAAATTCATATAAGCTCCAGGGAATCAACAAAAGTCATAAGGCTTGAATCCACCTGTCAAAGGTCAAACCATGTAGTTTCAGATGTAATGTTTTCTGTAAGTTTCCGAAATTTAACTTTGGTCCCTAGTCTATATTTGTTTCAGATTATTTGTATTTAACTAGATATACCATCAAGAGGGACCTGAAAACTGAAAACTGTTGATCTCTGATAGCTGATAGCTGATGGGAACCAGTCCAGCCAATGTAAGTGCTCCTTTTCTTTTCATCTGGATCAGCTAATCATGTGATTCTAATAAATGTCTAATTGCAAAGCCTATCACTAGCATTTCAGCCTTTCTGAGGGTTGTAATTTATAAAAATTAGTATGAGAGAGAAAGATGCCATGCAACATAGCTCACAAGGAAAGGTATTTTTATGAGGGGAAAAGAAACAGTAAACTGGAGGAGAAGAGAGGGGAGACTGACCTCTGGGTACAGGACCAACAGAAGAAGAGAGAGAGGGAGAAAGAGAGAGAAATAGACAGAGAAGCAGAGAGAGAGAGAGACAGGAGGTGGGCAAGACCCACCATTTAAAAGAAAATACAGCAAATGTGCACAGAAGTGGCTGCAGATGAGAACATGTCTTGTTAGGACCTCCATGGCTGCAAGTACAAATAGGTGAATACTAACACTGGTCCCTGACAACAGACACCCTGATTTCAGCTGGAAACAGCTACAGTAGAGTACATCACTCTTACCTTCTCAAAAGGCTAAAAATTCTAAGTTAAAAGAAAATTCTCTGGCATAAGGGATGATATTATCCATCACATGGCCTTTGGCCCTTTTGCTTCTGCTAATTATATTGGCTCTTATATAACTGATAGTGACTGTTTTATAATTTTTATCTGGGTACCATTAACCTGATGGTTATTAAATCTATATGTAAACTGATACCCACCACAGAGTCAAGCATTTGATCCAGGATACAGCTTCAGGAGATGAATGTTATGCCCCAAGTTAACCTGCAAGCCCCCACTTGCCCAAGGACCAGGTAACTTTCAGATTAAGAGAATCATGTATCTTGAAAATAACAATGAATCCTCATGAGAAAGTATGGTGGCCTATGTGTTTTGTGCATATAAGCCCTGAAAGCATGTCTCACGACACATAGCTAGATAGGTTCCAGGTGATGTTCCTGACGAAAGTACATCTTGGATATTATGTAAAATTTTGATGAAAAATTTGGTTAAATTTAATCAAATGAGTGGAATTGTATTTCCTTTGAAAAATGTCATGATAAACACTGCATGTTGGAATGTAATCAAGATTCCTCAAATGTGGTTAGTTCACAAGACAATAATGTCAATTCTAGTTTTTCCAAGAAGGCAAAAACAACAAAATGAGAACAGCTTTTCTCTGTGTTGACAGTATACTGACAGCACTTCCCGTGGTTAGTACGAATGTTCTTCTTAACACATAGAATTCACCTTTAGTGAGTTTCCATCCTTTAAAGCCAAGTAGGGTTTACATATTGCTCAAAAGGAGAGGATACTGGGCTCACTTGTGATAATGTTGTCACCTCTTTTTCACTAGATTGTATCCATTTATACTCCATATTAAATGCCTTCTAGTTGAGAATAACACATATACCAGAACCAAACAAAATTTTAGAATAATGAAATTATTCTATTAATCTTTAATTTTTGCATAATATTGCATTGGCTATTAAATCAGAACCTACAGTGATAGTAGTATAAATTCATGTTATTTTCTCCACACTTTGTTTTATATTTTGTTGTTATTATTGACCTGTAAATCTCATTAAGACAAAATTCAACCTCCATTTGGATGAAAACCAACCATTAGTAAATATGTCAAAAATTACTGGATGGCTCTGCTGAACAGAGGTAACAATATACCATAGCTTGGCAGCTTTCTCTAAAATTGGAAAAATGGAAAACTCCTTTCATTCAACAAAAGTTTTTGCACTCTACCATGCTTTATCTGAAAGATGTTTCTAGGCCCAGGATACCTGATTTATCTCAACAGTGACACTTGACACAGTTTCTTAAAAATACTCTTCCACTAATGAACCACACAGTAATTGGCAAGTTCTCCAAACATTTTGATAGGACCATACTGAGACATACTACATTTGATGGAGCATGCCAAATAATGAAAATTGGGGTTCAACCTCAGGCTCCTCACTCCTGTATTTTCCTAATATTCTGAAATAAAGTTGATATGATTCACCAAAGCAGTCTTACAGGTTGAGTTTTTCTGTCCTGAAAATACTCAAATACTTAGAGACATAACATTAAATACAAATGCTCCAGCCAATAACTACTCAGACTTATTACTAACTAGTTCTTACATTTTTAAGTTATACATATTTCTTATTCACATCTGTTTTGTGGCAGTACATTTATTAACATATTATACTCATCTTCAGCTCTGGAATTTGACTGACAACTCTAGACTCCACCCATTTTTATATCAGCCTTACTCTCCTGCCTAACCTTATTCTGTCCTACTTTTAGCCAGTCAGCTTTGATGTGGGATT
>JAQHUG010000142.1:1090225-1107488 GCA_028555095.1 Dicrostonyx torquatus
TATTCCTATGAATTTTGAACCTAAAAAGTGTTTTTAAAAATATTCTTTTATTTGAAACTTTGTGAAACTGAACTAATATCATTTATTTTCCCTCATTCACTGGATAATGACTGGATAATGACTATGTGAATGAAGGTGAATGCTATTGAATTACCATAAAATATGAAATCCAAAATTAAATATGATAAATTAGGCATTTTTTTTTGTTTTTCGAGACAGAGTTTCTCTGTGGCTTTAGAGCCTGCGCTGGAGCTAGCTCTTGTAGACCAGGCTGGTCTTGAACTCACAAAAATCCGCCTGCCTCTGCCTCCCGAGTGCTGGGATTAAAGGTGTGTGCCATCACCACCAAGCCATATTTTATTTTTATAAGTACCTTATGGCATGTCAACATAAACATGAAAACTTTGTGAAAAACTGGTTCTTTCTTGGAAAGCATTTATAATCTGAATATCTGTATACCACTTACAATTGTATATAATTAAATGTGTTCTAGTTAATTAAGTTAATTGATTAATTGCTTAAAATAATTTAATTTGTTAATTGTTTAAAGATTCAAGCTGACTTCTATAAGAATGTCATTGATTGAGTTTTACACAGAAAAAAATAGCAAGTATCTGAAGCTGTAAAAAAGATTAAATTAAGAAAAAATAAATCATATCATTCAATAATCTTTTTATAAACTTTCAGTGTAAATGCACAATTCTGATAAATAATATAAGCTTAAATCATATGTACATATGAAATATGAAAGATTAATTTTAAAATATCATTTTACTCAATTACATTATATTGTTTATTTCTTATATGATTTTTTTTTCATTTTTGTTCTTATTTACTTTTTCATGTATACTTCATCAAGTTTATCAGAAATGGATTTTCTGACTTGCAGGAAGGATAAAACAAAAGAAACTTCAGGAGGCACAGAAAACAGTAAAATTCCTTGTGTAGGAATGCAAATATCCTTCTTAAGGAAGGCTAACAAAAGAAAGTAATATCTAGGGGTTCTAAAGATAACAAGTGTACACTAATTGTTCTAATATTTATAATGTTAATTATAAATAAAATGAAAAAAACACCATCAAATTAAGGAACATAGTTGTATATGTAAAATATTAAATATTATAACCCCCATCAATTAAATCAGATAATAAATTGAGAAAGGTCAATATAAGAGAATAAGTTTATTATTCCAAACCATATGCTAACAAAACTAATATAGAAACCTTAACACATGCCTTCTGTAGTTTTCAGATTGATTTATAGGTAGGAAAAAGTTAGAGTTTGCTGCAATCATTTAAACTGAAATTTTATTTATTAATGTAAAAAACATTTATTTGCTTAAAACAAATAAGAATAATTTTAAATTTTTCAATGCAAAGTATGTTGAAATATACCAATTTGTCTTATAATTTAATAATATTGATATTTCTGCACATCTTAGAAATATCAAGAATGGGAACAATAGCAGATGTTAACTTCTTTTTCCCCCTTGTTAATAACTTCACAGCTCCTCCAGTTGGAGTTGGTGAGCTCCCATTAGCTCAGGCAAACTGTCTCAGTGTGTGAACCCCTCATGGTCCTGACCTCCTTGCTCATATTCCCACTCCTTCCATTCTTCAGTTGGATCTTGGGAGCTCAGTCCAGTGCTCCAATGTGGTTCTCTGCCTCTGTTTCCAACTGTTGTTGGATGAAGGTTCTAAGGTGAATATTTAAGATAATCAGTAGTCTGACTACAGGGTAAGGCCAGTTCAGACATCCTTTCCTCTATTTCTTTCTTTTTTCTTTTCTTTTTTTTTTTGGTTTTTCGAGACAGGGTTTCTCTGTGGCTTTGGAGCCTGTCCTGGAACTAGCTCTTGTAGACCAGGCTGGTCTCGAACTCACAGAGATCCGCCTGCCTCTGCCTCCCGAGTGCTGGGATTAAAGGCATCGCCACCACCGCCCGGCTTTTCCTCTATTTCTTAGGGTCTTAGCTGGGGTCATCCTTGTGGATTTCTGGGAATTTTTCATGGGCCAAGTTTCTTGCTAAACCCATAATGGCTCCCTCAATCAAGATATCTCTTTCCTTACTCTCATATCTGTCCTTCCTCCATCTTCACTATCCCATTCCCTCAAGTTCTCCTCAACTCTCCTCTTCTCCCTTTCCTTCTACACCCGCCACCCCCTTGCTCCCAATTTTGTCGGAAGATCTTGTCTGTTTAAACAATTTTTAGATAAAAAATTATTTTGTACATATTCTTTTCCTCCACCAAAGTATAAGCTCAAACAAAAAATCACTCCAAACACAGAAAAGAAAAGTATATAACCAGCTAAAGAAATATGAGAAAAGAAACAACACAACACAATAAAACCCCAAGAACATAAATTTTTAACTACATAAAAGTACACACACACACACACACAAATAAAATAAAAATCAAATCAAAACAATACTGTAGAATCATGGGTTGATAGTAAACTATTTCTCAGAATGAGATCTGGCTTAGAATGGTTCATTCCATTGGAGAAAACTGATTTTCTCTTTCCCAGACTATATTAATGACAGTTCTGTTGTTCACCTTTATATGAGGGACTGTTTACATTCATTTACTCATTAATTCACTCATTAAATAATTTCTAATTATTTTGCTCTCTGAATTCAAAACTGGCAATTCAAGTAGACACACTGTTAACAGCAATTTACATTAAAGAATAATAACCATTTGGTCCAAGTACTAAATATTGTAGATTCAACAGAAATAGCATATCTTTTAGTCAAATCCACAGTTGTAGAATATTTACTTAATGTCGTCGTATGTGTTTTTCAGTGTATTTGGAGACCTGTTAATCAGCATGTTGATTAGTGATTATCTCTAATAGAAAGATGTTAAAAGGACAGTCTAAGTAATTCTACATAAATGAAGCCTTTAGAAATTCTCCTAGAAGATCTTTACCCCCCCCCCAGTAATTTGTACTAGTTCTTTGAGAACTTTTCATGATGTAGTTTGGTCAGATTCACTCACCGTCCAGAGAACTTCCCAGATAAATTCTTCCTTCTCTGTCCATCCAATGGAATGGTTAATGCCTTTCCCCAGTCTTCTTGCTCTTTATTTTTGTTATTCTTTTCTTCTTCTTTTTCCTGGTTGTCTTCATCTTTCTTTTTCTTCTTCTATCCATATCTTCTACCCCAAAATTTGGATATGTGGAGTTTTTCTACAATAGAATTAATCTATCATGAACTGCACAGTTAAAGAAAATTTCCTGTCTTCTAGCAAATATTAATTGCCAATATTTCCTCAGTTAAGAGTGGAACTGAGGTCCACATCCCCAGAGCACACCAGAATTTCTCTGCCTTAAGCATGCTTTCAACATCTGTGAGTTTTTATGTGCAAATGTCCTAATATGCACATTATAAATGTTTAGAAAATACTGCTTGTCTTTGAAGTTTACAGCGTTAAGCTAACTCTGATTGACCTATCATTATATTTGTCTGTCCTTATAGGAAAAGCATCTTTTTTTCAGGAAGTGGCAAATGAACTATTATAAACTAACCTGTTTTAACTATTGGTACCCTTTAATTAGGTGGCACACACCACTCTCTTTCAGACATCGCACACACACACATACACCCATACACACACACACACACACACACACACACACATTCCAGTGCTGAGGATAACTGATCTCTTTTGATGCTGTTGGCCGGTGTATTCCCATAGGCTTCCTCCTATTTGGTTATTGCCAACATTCTTCCATACTCTCCAGAACTTGATGGTAAGATTCTATTGCTAACGACAGTACAGATTTCGGTCATGGAAAATGGAGAATTCATGCTGATATTTCCCTGAAACCTTCTTTCCTACTGGCTAGCTCTTGTGGTACTGGAAACTGCTATGCCATCAATCTTACCCAGCTGTGAACTATGAGAGGCACAACAATGACCAGCCTAAAGTGGCTTCCATAATGAAAATATAATACACTGCCTGTCACTGGCCTTTAAATATTAGCAGTTGATAGAATTTAATTATTAAGGTTGTACACTCTGTAATTTCTAGGAAATGAAATGCAAATTCCATATGCATTGCTAATATACTAACTAATACACATATACAGAAAAGTGAGAAAAATACCGGATCTATCTTCCCCTTTTTCCTTATGTCAGTAAGGTGTAGACGTGGCACCTTGCTAATAGCTTTTAAGTATCTGCTTCTGTTTTTTAAGGATTATTCTTCTTCATTAGCACAACATAAACTACACAAACTGAAAATCAAATGGACACATTACTACCCTATAATTGAATAGAACATTAAAGGGTGCCAAATGACATATTATTAAATATAGGGAATGTAGTTGGTAATTATACTAAGTCAGTACACTAATCTCATTCATACCAAAGCAGTCTTCATTCCTTTTCCTTTATTCTATTGGTAATTTCTTTTTCCTGCCTTTTTAAAAATTGATATATTATCTATGTGTAATATTTTAGACTATACTATACTAAAGTAAGGCATGTGTATAATGTTTTAGTGTAAAATAATAAAATCTCGACAATAAATACGTTTAAATCTTAAGGTATTCATCGTGTCTTGCCTGGGTACTTTTCTGCTTTTCTAAATTTCATTTTATAATAGTCATAGCTTGTTAATATATACTATCTACTATGCTATATAAGTTCAAACCTAATTCATCTCCAGGTCTATCTTGGTGTCCCTTATTTAATCTTTCTATTTTCTCAGCCTCCGGTGACAACAATTGCACTCAAATTCTTCATGAAATCAACACACCATTTCCACACTTTCCTGAGAATATGAAATATCCAAATTCATGTGTCTGGATTACCAACTTACACAGTCCAGCAAATGGCAACATTTTTTTTGCATTTCTAAGGACCAATAATATTTATTATGCGTACAAGTTATTTCTTCCTCGTGAATGTTTTGTTGATAGGTATGTTGTTTGATTCTTGTTTATATAAGACATTCCCTTAGCATAGTGACACTGTGTTTCCCTATGGGGTGTGTGTGTGTGTGTGTGTGTGTGTGTGTGTGTGTGTGTGTGTGTAAAATTCATAGGTGATGCTATCGTTTGAAAAGGGAGGGGCGGTTATGTTCAGCTATTACTTCAGTTTGAGATTACGAAACACTTCCTTATTATTAATAGTAGTATTTTGGTGTTTCGAGACAGGGTTTCTTTGTGTAACTGTCCTGGCTATCCTAGAACTCACTTTGCAGATCAGCCATGCCTTGAACTCACTGAGATCTGCTTCTGCCTTACTTAGTTATTTTATAATTTAGGCTCTTTGCCACTGTCAAGAATACCTTACTGTTGATACCATGTTCCTTTCATTGCATCTCATCAGGTGATATCTGATATAAATCTATACAGCTATTAAAGTGTTTATTCGATTGCCAGGATTATAACAGTATTTGACTGAATCATCAGTTAAGTGTTTGATACTTTTTTTTTAAAGTTAAGCATTTATTAGATGGATTATGGAGAGAAAGGAGAAGAAGAGGGGAGAAAAGTAAAGAAGGAAAGAAAAAAGGAAAGGGAGGGAGAGAGGGAGAAGGGAACAGGAGAAGGTTGTCTGCCGTGTTTGATACTTTTTCCATCAAAATTAATGCCTATTTAGTACTGTCACCTTTATCTGTTGAGTCATCTCACTGGCTGACTGTCTACTTAGTGTAATACATATGAACATCCAGTGACTATGTTTCTCATCACCATGACAATGTGTTAGTGGCTGCCACATATGATTTTCTATTTCTTAAATGTTTTAGACCATGTTAAATCATTATTTATTTTCATGTTCATATTATTACTGATAATCAGTAGAACAAGGCCTTTCTATTGAGATTAACAGTTCTCTTTTCCTGTCTCCATAATTATTAGACAATTTTATACTCAAGAACCACACAAAATTTGAGAGTTACTGTAGACTTTCTATAATCAAACGGTCAAACTATCTTTTGCTAGATAAAAACATGAATTTTTTCTTTATTCTTCTGTCATAAGATACATTCTACCACAGTTTTCTTTCCCTCACCTCTTCCCAGTGTCCCCCTTCATTTTCTCCCAAATTCATTCTTCTTCATTTTTCTCTCAGAAAAGAACAGTCTTTCCAGTGATATAAACCAAACATTCCATAAGAAGATGCAGTGAAACTAAGAATAAACCCTATTATCAATAAAAGATGAAGAACCTATAGGATGGAAAGGGTTCCATGAGCAGGGAAAAGAGTCAGAGATACCTCTATTCCCAATGTTAAGAGTGCAACAGAAACTCCAAGCTAAATAACCTCAGCATGTTTACAGACCCATGAAAGCTCCATGGCTGCCACGTCAGTCTCTGTTAACCACTAGACGTCCTACTTGGTTGACTCTGTATGCCATGTTCCAGAATCTTTGACCCATCTTGCTTCTTTGCCCTCTTTAACTCCTCCTAATTTTGGGTGTGAATATCTCTTTTTACTCCCTTCAGTTGCTGGAGAAAACCTCTCTGATGATGATTGGGCTAGGTACTGATGTATGAATATAGCACAATATCATTAACATCATTAACATTTGGTTTTGCAATTCCTGTTTGGTTCTAACTTGGGTCTCTGATCCACACAGCCTCTTGATCTTGGCCATTCAGGTACTGTCTTCAACTCCCTCTTATGGTTTGGACCAGTCATTAGTTGTCCCCTCCTACAAGAATTTGAGGTACTAGAAAAAAATCACCCTAAGCCACACATAGAAAGACAAACATGATGAGTACTCACTTATAAGTGGGTATTAGTTGTTAGGTAATGGATAATCACATTGTAATTCAAAGATCCAGAGAAGTTGGCTAAAGAGGAGAGATCTCAGGGTGATATTCCTGAGTAGGGTAAAGAAAATAGTGTTTGTGGGTGGACACATGGAGTATAGAGGTGGATTGAGATGGGAACAAGAGGGGATGGTTGGGTAGAACAGGATGTAAAGAAAGAGAATAGGGAGAAAGGACTGGAATATGTGGACATTTAGGGGACAATGTGGAAATAGTGCAATGGCAACTTCTCACATCCTAAGAGGGTGACCCTAGCAAGGACTCCTACCAATAACTTGTTTTATATGTTTTAATGTGTAAATGTCATTTTCACACATCTTGTGATCATACAATTCCACTAGCTACAGTTTTTTGTTTTCCTACTTTACTAAACGCACGTAAAAGCTTTGTTGACTGAATGTCATACATGATTAAGAATTTGCACCCTTGCATGCAAACTACACTTTACTGATACTGTTTTAGGACTGAGAAATATTCTACAACAAAATGTAGCAGTTTCCCATTCAAATAGTATATTAACACACAGTTGTAGTTTCAAAGACATATTTTTATATGTATTTCAAAAATTTCTTATGGTTACTTGGTATTTAATGAAACAAATCACTTATGAATCTTAAGTAGGATATTTGTCATGGTTTGTCTAGTAATAGAATTTTATTTATTTTTAAATATATAATTAATTCTATTTTAATGTGTGTGTAGTATGAATGGGCATGTATGAAGTTGAATTTACATTAAGTTATGGAATTACTCCAGCTCAATTTCTTTTTAAAGAATACATTCTGTGAAATAGCAATTACATTTTGAAATTCAGTGATCAGAAAACAAATACTGAACTGAGACTGAAAATATAGACCTTTGCTTGAGATACTTCTCTTGAAGCTGGGTGGTGGTGGCACACACCTTTATTCCCAGCACTTGGGAGGCAGAGGCAGGTGGATCTCTGTGAGTTCGAGGTCAGCCTTGTCTACAGAGCAACAGAGCAACACAGAGAACCCCTGTCTCAAAAAACAGAAACAAAAAATTATTTGGTTACTTGGTTAGAAAGCAAAGCTGTCATTTTGTTTGTGTTCTGTAAATTTCTAAAGCCACTTCTAAGAGTTAATGATTAAAGACTACATGCCACTCTCGTCTCTGATCAACATAAAATATATTCTGAACAGAACATGCTGTGTGTCATGTACTAGTATTGGAATAGTAGGGAAAAAAATTCTTTTTTACTCCTAAACAATATTAACAAATGTTTTCAGAGAACCTAAAATGTAGTTGTTTATGGAGGTTTTTGTTACTGTACCTAAAAGAACTGTTCATGTCTAACAGTTCTTGCAAAATAGAATGGTTATTCCAAGTTAATTTATTTATGCTTGTTAAGACATATGAATATTTTGTAACTTGATTTTTCTGCTCTATATCTCCTTTATCTCTTTAATGAATCTCTCTTGAGCCAATCTAAATGAGAAAAAAATGTTAAAAGACAAACATTTGTCAGGAGTATAGTAAAAGATACACATAGCTGTGGGTATCTGGGAGAGCAGCTTGTGTTTGCCAGCAAACTTGCCAGAAGGCACATTTAATTTATTTTTTCTAAACCTTTTGCATTTGACAAAGAAAGCCCACTGCTTCATGTCTGTCAAAGGAAACAGTCTCCACTTTATTTACTCTTTCCCGTAGCTCGCCAGACACCTTAGCAATAACTATTTTTTCCTCTTCATGACCTGCTTGAGCCAGTTGTCAATATCTGTTTTGCTCTCCCTGGCTTCAGAAGACAGATGTCCTTGATTGAGTAGACCAGTGCTGATTCCTAGTATCAAAGGCGATTCCCCCATCTATCACCTTCAAAAGCAACTCAAAATAACCTTTCATCCTTCTTCCTTGTGGACCATCATTACAGAAACTTGCATTTTTAATGCTACAGCCCTGCTGACCGACACATCTGAACACACAAGAAGCGGTGTATGCAAAACTCTATCCAACTGTTTCTCTTGCTGGGTGATGAATCTGATATCCAATACAGAGAGGTAGGACATTTTGATGTCTCAGTTTGAATTGGAGCTTTGTTGTTTTGGCACCAGATATAGAAAAACCTAGAGAAAATTGTTAGTTTACAAGTTGTACAGCATCATGCTTTCTAAGTGGAAAACAATGAGTTGCAAAACTACTGTAAGCTTGTAAAGAGAGTTGCTCTATACTTTGGATATATACTAATATTTTATATATGTCATTAGGCTCAACATGCATTATTTGAAATGTTTTTGTGTATACTGAATAACCAATTAATTATTACACATTTAAAGGTGCAAAATATTCATTTAGGAAATTATAGTCAAATGTGCTCTGATAAATATTTTTCAAAACTTTATACATATGCCCACCCCCACAAAATCAATTATCATTGAAAATTAGGTCCATACTCTCTTTATATTTATCAACAAATTAGAACTCATTTAATCTCAAAATATATAGATGATTTGGAACTAATTTTGGAAATTGACATCATTGTTAAAACCAAATATTTTGAAAATGTAGACAATACACTAACAGGAACCTAAAGGTTTTTTTTTTTGAGTGCTTTCTTTAGCACAAAATAGAAGTAATCAAAGGAGAACAGATGAAATGAGACATACAATTTTCCACATATGTACATCTAAATTATAGTAATACTTTAAAGAACATACTCCACAAAATACAGAGATTAGGCTTAACTAGACCTTTTCTCAATGAACAACAGACATGAAAATGTCCTCTAGAGAAGACAAAAAAAACCTACATAGCTTCATGACATTGTTTATGAATGCTATTTCACAATCTTTCAGTCATTCATCTTAATGAAAGCCTATTACCTTTCAAATACTATGTCATGTACTTAGTAGCAGTCAGTTATAGAATGAAAAGTTTCTACTTTCAAGGAAAATTTAATATATTATGACATTGTAGATTTATGTGAGGGAGGAGATGTAGAACTCTCCATCCGTCTCCTACCATATAAGATAGAAGTAAAAACAACTCCACCTGGAGGTTAAAGATAAAATATTTAATTTTCTCTCCATAGCAGAGGTTTAATAAATGTTACTTATCATCCTATTGCCATCTTTTCCTCCGAATCTCATTGGAACATCACATTCAACATCATTGGAATCCTGTTAAAAAGATAGGAGGCATATATTTTAGACCCAGTCAAGTTACTTAATGCCTCTATGAACAGTTCTAATTGATAAACTGGAAAAATATAGTTTAGCAAAATGGTTTCAAGAGTTCAAATTTACCAGCTTCACAACTGACAATTTATGGTGACTTGCATCAAGCAAAACAATTAAAAATACCTCATAAAATATATTAGTCATAAAATCTGTTGTATAATAGAATAATAAACAGAGAATCAGGAGGAATCTAATATAACCAACAGATTAACCATTTAATCACAGACTATGAAGCAAAGAATAATATAAATTCTAGTCAAGAGAAACTGGAGAAATCAAGAAAAATGACAGAACAAGTTCAAATATGTATTTGGAAAGTAAAATACGGTACTCTCTCAGGCAACATGCCTTGGAGAGATGATACCAACAATGAGTGTATTTTCCAATATAATCTTAGATGGCAGTAAAAATAATAACTTGTTTGTATTAAATTCATCAGAGGACAGACTTTTTTATGATAGTTCACGGAAAAAGATATTTACATTGTTTCCTGGAAGAAACTTTTTTTTAAAATGAATTGTAGATAGAATATATTTTCTGTTACAAACACTTCGCTTTGATTGGTTTAGAACTTAATTATACAATATATTTCTCATCTTTCAAAATGTGCAATTTATATAATTTAAACTCACAATCCAATTTTCCATTGGCTAATTCATTGAAGACATTCAACATTTTGTGTCTTGTTTCTTGTGGAATATATGTTTAACTATGCAAAGGTGTGTTGCATTTGTTTAACTATGTAAAGATGTATAGCTATTTTACATTGTCTGCCTAAGTCACCTGATTACTCTAGTAAAAATCTGAATAACCAATAATGAAGGAAGATATGTAGGCATAATATCTGGATAGTGGAGAAAGTAGGAGGAGGAATTAAGGCTCAAAAGTGAAGAAAGGAAAAAATGCCAAGAAGAATCTGTGTCTGACATAGAGGAAATGGAAAAAGGAAATACAGAATGAAAGAAAGGGAAAAAAACCAAAGTGAAATATAGATAAATAGAAATAGGTTAAATGAAGTGAGAAGAGCCAGTGGAATAAACCTAAGCTAAGGCTGTGAATTTATATTTAAAAAATAAGTCTTCATGTTTTTATTTGCAATCTTCTTGGTGGTCCACAGAATATGCAAACCTACCTTTTTTTTACTTTGATAAAATTTAATTTATTCAGGTTATTCAGAACTATGAATGGTATGTTGTATTCAGGGTTTCCTATTTGGTTATTGTTTGCCAGTTTCCTTCATCTGTATATAGAATATCAGCCCATTTTAGCTCTTAATTTTCCCATTGGAATGTTTTCTTATCAATGAATCTCTATCCTACGTTAATTAGATCACTTTGTATGTGGTCCACTGAGTTTAATTAAATTTCTTGGCCAAACATGAGAGTGATATTCTTCAGTGAATGGAAAGCTATGTCCCTTCCTTATTAATTTCTTTGATGCAGTAGGTGGTAATTCATGCAAAATCCCATCACTGGCCAATATACTAAAGATGAGTGACGGCAAAATACTTAGTTTTTACGTGGAAAATGGTAACACACCCTCAAAAGAGTATATTGAAAGAAAGGTCAGAAAGACTGCAAAAGATAAGGATGGGAAAATGTGCGGAAAAAAGACATCTCATGGACATGGCATAGTAAGGCACAATGAACTCCCTGCAACTGTGATAATCTCCCTAAGATTGGGACCATCAGCATTCTATCATGGTTATTTTACACATTTTTATATCAGTCCAGAAAAAAATGGGTACTTTGTGTCTTTTATCTCACATGTAGAAATAAAATAATATTGCTGTCTGAAGAATCATAGGTTACAGTTTAGTTGCATCATAAGTATGTGTTACTTCCAGGGACGGCATGTGAAAAATGAATTTTATGGAGTTACAAGAGAAGCTAGTGAGAGATATAATGTATCTGAATAAAAATAATATATGTAGTACTACATCTATCACTGGAATGAAGTAATCAAGTAAAATAATTGATTATTAGGATAATATTACTTTAGGTATATAACTTTTCCATCAGTACCACTACATATACACACTAAATTTTATCTGCATTAATTCAGAATATTTTCTTATAAACAAGAGATACTTTTACTCAATTTTATTTTTTAGTTTCATAAAAGAAGCATAGTAAGATTTAGAACGAAATATGGAGAGGAGAGCAGCATATCATAAAGTCATAGCGAGGTTTTTAATGAAAAGTAAAATCTTGCTGTTTATAAAATTTAGTAAAAATGCTGATGTTGACTTAAGTTCCCCACAAGCAGCAGGTGATCAACTAGGGTTTTTCCAGTAGTTAAGACCAAAGTTTTACAGATGAGGTTTCCAGTGTAACCTACCCTGATTTAAAAGGTTATTTGTAAGACCAGAGTAAGTTATTGATCTGTCATTTATGGTTTCATACAAAAGCACTATTATGAGGTGCCAATAAACAGTTCATATTCAGTAACCTGGTAATTAATACATATTCATTAAATATGTGAACTATTATCAAGTAGTAATCATGATTGTGTACTGTATTTCCCAAGAGCACCATGTAAATCTGCTCAGAATCCTGAAAAATGGGGAAATTTCAAATGATTAATATTTGTGTTTTAATGTCAAATAAAACACAAATAAAAACTTTAGAATATATTTGGGTACATTAATATGATCAAATTATAGGTTATTTTACTTATTAATTCATGCATTTGTTACTTTCTAGATATTGTGAAGAGATGGTTTTGCCTTTCTTTTATTGAAGTACAACTGAATGTTGCATAAATACTTAAACAATATGTACTGTAGTGGGCTTCAAAATGGAAAGTAAAAATCTTCAAGAAGATCAAGCATGTACTGCTGTATGTCTAGATTCTTCTCATGAGTATCCACTTTTGCTTGTGTATTTGTAGCCTTTGTTATTAATTATTGTATTTTCTAAATTCAATTATTATATTTTCCCTTTAAAAATGTAATATTTCTATTTATTTCCATTGAAAAATGAGAATAATCTATGCATATAATATATTTTGGTCAAATCCATATCCCATTCCTTCCCTCCAATTTCCTCCATTCTTCTTTCAAATATAAATACACAAAATGCCCTTCAACAAATGGATAATGAAAATGTGGCAGTTATTCACAATGCTTTTCAAGTACAAAAAAGGAATTATGAAATATGTTGGTAATTAGATAGAGCTCAAAATACTTATTCTAGGAATAGTAACTCAGACCCAGAATTAAAGTCATCATATGCTCTCAATTGTATGTAGATGATAGCTTTGAATCTTTAGATATGTGTGTTTAAGTTGGAATATCCATCAAAGTCGGGAGATTAGTATGGTACCATATGGATGGCTTAGATTTTCAATTGCACAATCTGGTGTTTCTTTTCACAGAAACAACCATTGAACCAATTGGTTTTTCTCACCCAGGAAAATGATAATGTACTTCATAATGCTGCTTTTCCTGTGTCTTTGCTTGGATAATTTTGCTTTGGTATTTTAATTTTAAATTGTTTTGATGTAATTTAAACTCATTTGAAGATGTAAATTAGAGAAGGTGTATGCTCAGCTTATTCTGGAAAATCAGCTTTGTTCTACAACTGTTCTTGACAGCTATACTGTACTGTTTAAGATAGTAGCAAAAGCTTTCTGTATTAAGTTATTGTAGAAATTATTATTTTTGAATAACCAATTTTATAGCAAAACTATGAATGTGTATATTTGAGGCGCCTTCCATTTTTGATATTTTTCAATTTACTTTTGAGATTATGGTATGTTACACAATTTATTCCTTCTTCTTGTCCCTCAAAATTGCTGAAATAATTTCTTTTGCTCTCTTTCACTACCATACCTGTATTTTTACAATATATGTACATGAATATATGTATATGTGTATACATAGGTATTTCCAAACATAGCCTACTTCATTGTCTTCCCTTCTAAGAATATTTATTAAGTATCAGCATCTCTTAGCTTCTTAGAGTTCTTTATGTATGGCTGTGACCTCCAGGTCTTTCCCAGTTCAGCTGGGCATGACTGTTGTTGTTCTCCCTTTTCGGATCATATTTAAGCAATCATATTGTTGAAACTCTATGTGTTTATTTTCTGACATTACTAGGACACATGGTCTCCCAAAAAATTTCTTATCCTTTGGTTTCTACAATCTTCATGTATGCACTTCCACAATGTTCCCAGAGACTTAGGAATGGGAGCTTTGTTTTAGATGTATCCATTTGAACTGGGCTCCATGTCTCTGAAATTTGTTTAGGTATGGTTTTCTATATTGTCTCCATCTATTGCACAGCATTGGAACCTCTGGGCCTTGTATCTGAAGCATGAAGTTTCTTCAGCAATAGGATCTTACCTTACACCTCTAGAGGATTATGAAAGGCCCTCTATATATGCTTTCAGAATCTTTTGGACTGCATGCAACAAATGAAAAGAGGGCTTCTCAGACCTAATATTGGATTTTTTGGATAGGTGCTCTTTGGCTTTTAGAAGAAGCAATATCAGTCCACATGATAAAATATCATTTAGTATATGTAATATATTATTTAATAGGTAGTACATTAAATGGATATATTCACATTTATATGAATATGCAATTGCAAACTTAGATGGATTTTTTAAAATAGATTGTGTAATTAATATTAATCCTCAGAGTGATTATTTCGTAAGTGGCAACAGGAGCTAATAAGTGGGACCAGTTGGGTGAAGAGAAACTGGCCCAGGTGGAACAGTGGAATGGAGAATATATGTAGTTATATGTGTTATTTTTTAAGGTAAATTTTAACAGTTTGGTTACTTTCAACTTTTTCAGGCATCCTTAATGCTATTTTATTCCACTCTTTTTCTGTATTTTCAGTTCCTTTACACTTGCATAGAACTGCCTTTGCTATTTTTCTAGTTTCCCAAACAAAACACCTACATTCTACTCTTCCAGTTTCTATTGATCACCAATTTCTTGCCCCAGCAATGATCCACTTTTATTTTCCTGGTTTATGTACTTAATTCAGGGTATGTGTTCACATCTGAATATTTTGGTTAAGGATCTGCTGATAATAAGAGTACACGTGACTTTTTCTTCCTAGCATGTATTATCACATTCAGTATGATTACACTCAATGTGATTTTTTTCTACTCATTTGCCTGCAAAGTTAATGATTCCATTTTTCTTTTCATCTAAATAGTATTTCATTGTAGTTTATGTAGTAAATATTATTTTAGGATTTCAGTTTAATATTAATAAAAAAAGTATAAATTTAGAGAACCTTTCCTGGGAGCAATCATATTCATCAGAAAAGAATATATAGATGTCTGAATAGCAATGGATTACTTTTTCTAGGAATGTTGTTTTTACTTTCATCTAAATAATTTACTCAAACTAGCTTGCTTTCCTCAATGTATTACATAAACATATACTCATAATTTCATAGCATAATTTTATAATTCTTTAACAGAAATCAAATACTGGAACTTTTAATGTCTGATGTATATCTTCACAGTTTAAAGAAAACACACTCACATTTATTGATTTTACATGGAAATGTCAGTTTATAACAAAGCAACTACAAACAATCATATTTATGTGGGTATGCATTTATACTGCATAGATGATTCTAAGTGAAGTATATATAGTCTATAAGTAGTTTGAATTGGAAAGATACCAGGTGGAAGGCATCCAGTTTAAGTTACAAATTATACACACTTTATATTTTGTTAATCAAATTAAAAATGATTCCAATAATCATAAACTTGTGCATTTCATGTGAATTAAATTTTTTCAATATGATATTAACCTGGAGATACTGTAAAACATATAAAGTATAATCCATTTCAAGAGGAAGGGCTACAAAGTGGGAACTTTTGTTCTAGTGTGTCTTTATTAATTCTTTCATAAGAATCATCAGAGTTTTTCCTTGGGCAAATTTTAAAAGGTGAGACTAAGGTCAT
Source organism: Dicrostonyx torquatus (assembly GCA_028555095.1). Lineage (NCBI taxonomy): Eukaryota > Metazoa > Chordata > Mammalia > Rodentia > Cricetidae > Dicrostonyx > Dicrostonyx torquatus. The sequence continues at coordinate 1,106,149 of JAQHUG010000142.1, forward strand.
CATTAAAAGTAAAACACAAAACCCCTAAAAACAAAGTATACTCATTTAATCAACTTCTCAGAAAAAAAAAGCCTGATACACTCCTGTGACAGAACAGAAGTACTCAAAAATAACCTCACATATATTAGTTGCCCAAAACTTCATGAAATATGTTTATTTCTGAGTTCATGTTTTTCTTTTTCCTCCTTTGGATAGTTGAATTAATTTCCTTAAGTAGTCACAAACTGATTTATAAATTAGAGAGATCATGCTGGGTTGGGTAGATTTTATAATTTTGAACTTCAGCCTTAATACAGATGAAACCATTCTCTGCCTGATCTTTCTTCTTGTATATCTCATTATGGTCCCAAAGGAAATTGGAGTTGTTATAGACAAGTGTAAAAGAGATAAGTAGCTATTGATGTGCTAGTTGCTACAATATGACACACATTGGCTCTGTCATTACTGCTATCCTTTCCACACAGCAAGATACTGCAAAACTCTTGAAGACTGGATGGTTCTTATTGCAAGTTAGAACATTGTCAAAGTAGAAAAGAATTAGTTTAAAACAAACAGATGTATTGCCTCCATGGACAGTTAAATTTGGGAGTTGAGTAAATCAATTTCCAAGTATGTTAAGCATCTATAGCTGAATTACTAATATCAACATATTTTTTAGTTTTTGATTGTTAAAAGAGAAATTTACATTTACTCCCCTTGTCCCAGGCCTTCCCGCACCCCCAATATCCCACCTCCCTCTCCCTGCTTCCTTAAAGGGGGGCAGGGTACCCTACCCTGTGGGAAGCCCAAGGCCCTCCCCCCACCATCCCGGCCTAAAAGGTGTGCATCTATATAGAATAGGTTCCCCAAAAGCCAATACATGCAGAAGAGATAGGGCCCATGCCATTATCATTGGTTTCTCAGTTGGTCCCATTTGGCAGCCAAATTCAGAGAGTCCGGTTTGGTCATATGCTCGTTCAGTCCTGGTCCAGGTGGTTTTGAAGAGCTCCCAATAGACAGGCACACTGTCTCAGTTGATGGGCCAGTCCCTTGTGATCCTGACTTCCTTGCTCATCTTCTCCCTCCTTCTGCTCTTTGACTGCACCTTGGGAGCTCAGTCCTTTGTTCTGATGTAAAGGTGATACGGTCTCTGACTCTATCTCCATCCATCAGTTGAAATTTCTATGGTGATGATCAACATATTCATCAATGTGACTATGAGATAAGGGTAGCTCAGGGCCCGTCTCCTCTGCTGCCCAAATACCTAGCTGGGGACATCCCTGTGAACACCTGGGATCCCTTCTAGAGACAAGTCTCTTGCCAATCTTAAAATGACTCCCTTAATGTAGATATCTTAATCC
>JAQHUG010000142.1:1158933-1171541 GCA_028555095.1 Dicrostonyx torquatus
CCGATGCAAATTATTCATATCCACTTCCAGGTTCCAGCTATTACAAATAATGCTGCTATGAATATAGTTGCACAAAGGCTTTTGTAGTACGGTTGGGCATCTCTTGGGTATATTCCCAAGAGTGGTATTGCTGGATCCTGAGGTAGGTTGATTCCTAGCTTCCTGAGAAACTGCCACACTGATTTCCAAAGTGTTTGCACAAGTTTTCATTCCCACCAGCAATGGAGGAGTGTTCCCCTTACTCCACATCCTCTCCAGCATAGTCTATTGCTGGTGTTTTTGATTTTAGCCATTCTGACAGGTGTAAGATAGTATCTAAAAGTTGTTTTGATTTGCATTTCCCTGATCACTAAGGAAGTTGAAGCTTTTCTTAATTACTTTTCACAATTTGGAAACTTAGCTGGTGAGATCTTGCCCTGATGCTATTAATCCTGTTATTCCATTTCTTATTCTATTTATCTCCTTGAATACAGGGTTTACCACCAACTATCTTTCGGGTGGTGCTCTTCTTCTCAATATTTTTTCTTGCTTCTCTTCATTATAGACCTTTATTTGAGTTAAAATTAGTTGTCACGCAATATACAGTCAATCCTAGGTTGTGTGAGATTTCCTCTGCCAATGGAATTAATCCAAAACAGTTCACTTTATTCATAGGAATACTCTTCAAAGAAGGATAAACTGCAGCCATATTCTTCACCAGAATTACACAAGAATGATCTCTAAGTCATGTAATAATATTCTCCTCGGAAACCTCTTTATCCAGGTGCCCACATTTCAAATCACACTCAACATCATATGCATATATTCTCCTATTAGGATAGCTCCCTAATGAGCATTCAAAATGTTCAACTGCTTTTCTATTCCACTGTCCCGTGGTCCATACTTGTTCAAAAAAGAAAGAAAGAAAGATAAAGAAAGAAAGAAAAGAAAGAAAGATGGTCAAGCCTATTACAGCAATACCCCACCTTTGGTACCAACATCTGTCTTAGTTAAAGTTTTTGTTGCTGTGAAAATACACCATGGCCATGGCAACTCCTTTAAAGGATGACATTTAGTTCGGGTTGCTTGCTTACAGTTCCGAGGCTTAGTCCATTATTGTCATAGTAGCCCAGGCAGCTTACAGGCAGACATGGTACAAGAAAAGGAGTTGAGATCTAGTTCATCTTGACATACCAGCATAAGGAAGTGAACTGTCAAACTGGAAATGGCTTGAGCTATATGAGACTTCAAATCCTGCCTTTGAAATAGTGACACATTTTCTCCAACAAGACCACACTTGTTCCAAAACAATGCTTTATCTCCTAATAGTGTCACTCCTTTTCAGGGGATCATTTTTCAAAACATCAAAAAATTTCACTGTTTTTTTTACATATTTTTAGTGTTTGAACTTATAATATAATTACATTTCTTTCTTTTATTCTCTCCAAACCTTCCCATGCAACTCTTCTCACTTTTTATAATTAATGTCCTATTTTTGTACTAATAGTTATTGTATGCATCTATTAATAATTATATACATACATATTCCTAAATATAACCTGTTCAGTACATGTTATTTTACTTGTATATATGTTTTTAGAGCTGACAGTTTGATACTGACCAATGAATTGGTGTGCTCTTCCCCGGGAAAGGACTCCTTTCACAAGCCCAGTCTTTAGTTGCCTATAGTTCTGTGTGTAGGGTTGAAACCTGGGTTGGAAAATGGTTTTTTTCCAAATTCATGCTTGCATGTCTTCTATTGGAAAAATTCTATGTATATATTTAGAAGTATATATGTATTTAGTATTATGTACATATACCTACATATGTATATAAATATAATGAAAAAAGGTTTTGAATTTGAGAGCAAACAGGGAATGTGTGGGGGTATGAAGAAGAAAAAAATTGAGAAATTATTTAATTAAATAAAAAAATCTCAAAAATGAAAGTACTTTAAATATATTCAGTTTTCTAAACCCCAAGGTGACAAAAATTGGCAAGCCAATATGAATGAAGGATGTTGCACAAGTCTTAATCCTAAAAGGCTGCACAAAGAGGAAGAAGCTATAAGTCATTTCATTGAAACCTCTGATATGTTATCCAACTAGACTAGCTAAGTATTAAACATATATGAGCAGGACTAAGTGATCTCAATAGGTTGTGTTCTTAAACTTATATTGATACATATACCATGCATGTACAATATTTCCAATATCTATAATTAAAGAATAATAATTGTTTGTTTCAGAACGGACATAGAAGAAGTTGGAAGGATAGAAAAATAGGATGAATAATATAAATATAGAATTTTGTGTTAAGTGTTCCGAATAACCAATTTAAATGATAGTATAGAAATTCTGTTGTAAAAATATAATTAGTAGTCAAATAATAAAAAGATAATAATAAAAAATGATGATTTAATATTTTCATTTTTCATTATATAAATTCTAGATGTTATTATGTTAATGTTTTATCATAAACTGTTTTTATGAGCATATCCAATACTGAAATATATTAATGATACAATGTATATATTGGTTTAGATTATGCTAAAAAAATTTTCCCTTTCTTTTCTCATAAATATCATTTATAAGATTTCTATAATTTTACACATAGATTCCACACATCAAACTGTTTCGACTTGAATTTTATTTATCATAAACTTCCTTTTCATGCTTTGTATGGTGGATTAAAGTCATTACTACAGGACCTTTTCACAGGGCACTTCATGTCTGGCAGTCTTGAGGAGAGATTTTGTTGTTGCTGGGTTTTTTTGAGGGAGGGGTGCAGTGCTCGAGACAGGGTTTCTTTTTTAGCTTTTGAGCCTGTCCAGAAACCTGCTGTGTAGATTAGGCTGGCCTGGAACTCAGAGAAATCCACCTATCGCTCTCTGGGATTAAAAACATGCAGCACCATTGCCTGGCTTGAGGAGAGATATTGTGAAGCAAGCTGACTCATCACTGTCAACTCTCTGGATATCGTTATGGACAAGCTGGCTGTTGTACACACTTCCAGTCCCTTCAGCAACTGTAGAGGACTGACACAGCCTTGAGGTGTTCTCATCCAGACACCTGGACAGGCTCTGGAAAACAACTCTCTAAGCAAGACAAAGTCAATTCTTGATGACCTGTTTGATGACTTTTCATTGTTTTATTTTCTCCTTTCCAGGAATATACAAAACATAAAATCAGAGGGAATCATTTTCCATGAAGCACTGGTCAATCTATTAAGTGTTGGTATGTTTTGCTAACTACAACTAACTACTGTTAAAATTACTTCAGTTTCTTTCTGAACTAAAGTTGCTAGTGATTGTGAGTCACATAACAGGAATAATAGAAAGTAAATCTTAGTCCTCTAGAAGAGCCACAGATTTATCATCTGCACATGCATCCCTCCAGTATTATCTATAGTCTTTTTATGTCATTATACTATTTTATTCAAAATTCTTTTAAGATTAAGATTATATAAAGTATAGCAATTTGGTTATTTTAACTGTGTTTTCAGGTTAAATTTTGGCAATTACATGTATAATATTTTCTATAAATAGTAAAACAATTTTAATTAATCATTGTTATCTTTATAGAAATACATCTATAAATGATCCTGCTACATGTTATTTACTGTCTTTTATAAGTTTCTTTTAAAATAAATAAATAGGTATGTGACACAGAAACATACTGAAAAAGCTAAATGTTCTGCTTTATGTTTCAAATCTGTCACTTCTTAAGCACTTTATTAGACTTAGAAAGAATACCAGAGTAAGATGATTAAAATAGTATATAGAAACATGAAAGATGTTTTAATTGTTTACATTATTAGAGCACGTCTCTGGGTCTCTTGCATCATAGAATTGGATTCAATCTCTGTAATTTTAATTCTTGGCAGAGAAAACAGGTGTACTGCAGAAGGAGAGACAGCTGTGATTTTATGGGTCCTCCTCACCCAAACAAATTAGTATGTGTGGCTCCGAGGAGTCCATTTTCTAAGAATAACAAATGCTCTCATGTGTACTTATTATTAAAACTAGGTGTTGGTGGGAACATTTGTGAAGGAATAAAAACATATTTTATCTTTATGTCATGTGTGATGGCAGTGACAGAAAATTTTCTGGTAGAATCCTAAAAAGCAATTTTTATTTGAAAATTTTATGAAAAAGGGCTATATTTATAACACATTTAAACATTTGTAACACTCCACACTCTTCCTGTCTCTTATCTCAACTTCCAAGATAAACTAGAAAAAAGATAAACATGGTGTTCAAAGTAACAAAGACCAATAATAGAAATCATCAGAGGTTAGGGGAAATTATTTGACATACTTAGATTAAATCTACAGTTCCATTTGCCTGGCCACAGCACCAATTTTCACAATAAACAATGCCATCTTTCAGTTAATTAGGTCAATAGGAATGCATCACACAAATTACATTTCTAGTGGTAACCTTGCTTGAGTAAGAAACTATTGGATAAAGGGTAGATTTTTGGTGATTTTAACCCTTAAATCTCTTCTATTTATTGAAAATTTTAGTAAACTATTTTTTATTAAAAAGAGATTCTGTCACACAATATATTCTGATTACCATTTTATCTCCCTCAACGCCTCACAGATATTTCCCAAATTGCCACCCACCCAAATGTACACCCTTTTTTCTCTCTTTCATTACAGCAGGAATCTAAATAATAATAAATTATATTATGACACAAAGCAAACAAACAAAAAGGAATACAGGGAAGAAAACTAGATAAAAGAGGTAAATGAAAAACACAGCATACACATGAAGACACAGAGATGCAGAGTTTACACTCAAAAAAATATAAAAACACAGCATCACAAACTAGTTCATATATATATATATATATATATATATATATATATATATATATATATATGCAAAAGACTTTAAAAAACAAGAAGAAAGAAAAGCAATGCTCAAAAAAGCATTTGTGTGGATATTTACTTTTGGACATTTTTCTGACCTTAAGAATCGTTTGTCATTAGTCAGACAGAAAGCCCACGTGAGACTTCTCCATCAAGTCCCTCCAGTAGTAGTTCTGGTAAACTGGCAGAAGAGGTGAAAGAGGAATTGTGGGAGCCAGAGGGGCTAAAGCCAGAGGGGAGAAAGCACAACCCAGTGAATCAACTGAACAGGTCTTATGGGGGTTCACAGAAACAGAAGCAGCAATTGCACAACCCTCGTCAGTCCATGCTAAGTACTCTGGATATATGTTATGTTTTTATATTTGGTGTTTTCAAGGGACTCCTGGCAGTTGGCTTGGGAGTATCTCTGACTATTTGGTTCACCCTTGGGACCTTTTCCTCATACAGGACTGGCCCCATCAGCCTTAATGTGAGGGTTTATACTTGGTCTTATTGCATCTTGTTGTGCCCTGTTAAGTTGATTTCCTTTTGAGTCCATCTCTGTTCATGAAAACAATGAGGGCGTGAATCTGGGGGAAAGGAAAGGAAAGAGGTAAACTTGGAGGAATAGAGGGAGGAGAAACTGCAGACACAATGAATTGTATAATAGAAGAATAAATAAAAATACGAATAATAAAAAGGAATGATTTGTATACCCATTGAAAAGCCTTTGAAGATAAATAATTTTCCTCTAAGCAGTTATCAATTAGTGATATCCACTAGGTTAGTGGTTAGGACATGTGTTTGTTTTTCCTTTCAACGTGGTATCCCTTCTGGTTTAGATGATGACTCACACTCTGCTTGCAGCTAATCTCTGTGAATTCATGTGTTTTGGTTCCTGCTGTGTTTACAATACTTGTTTCCTTTCTGTCCTCCATCCAGTCTTGCTCTTGTAATGTTTCTGTCCTTTACATGATGGGTCGCTGATACTGGAGGTATCTGATGGAAACGTTTCATTTAAAATTGAGTGTTCCAAGGCCTCTCACTCTTTGCATTTTGTTTCCTTTTGGTCTCTGCATTTTTTCCCATATACTTCATAAGGAAAATTATCTGATCATGGCTGAGTAAGGCACTGACCTATGAGTATGAATATCAATAGAAATCATTTTATCACTATGCTCTTTTAGCTGAACAATACTATTTTATTACCTCTAGGACTTCAGTTTCTTGGCCAACTGAGAAGTGTTAGGTATAGAGTCAGTCTCATAGAATGGGCCTTAATTGTGTTGGTTCTTCTCACCAGTTTTGTGCTACTATTGCAACAGCTTATCTTGAAATAATGTCAACATGATAGATTAAAGGGTTTATTTGTGGTACATGTTTATCTTTCTATCTGATAGCTAGATACAAGATAGTTTTTGTATCATGAACTCTATTCCAAAAATGTGTAGGCACAAACTCATATACCCCATATTCAATAAGATGTATAGATGAAGTCTTTATGTAGAGGGCCTTGGCAATAGCCTGTGAAGAATAACCAATAGACATAACAAAACCAAAGTTGTTTGGTAGTCTCATGGAATCCTTTTGGTCAACAACTCTATTAGATATAACCGGATACAAGAAATGAAGGCTCCCATTGGTAATGCGTGTTAGGGATTTGTCTCCCCTGTTATTGGTGATTCAGTTTAAGTTTCTTTCACTTATGGACATATTTTAAGAACTTTATACTCTTTTCTGTTGACATATAACCCCTCTAATAGGCCTTAGTTTTAGATTCCCTTCTTTATATTCCCTCCTTTAGTCTCTTCTTCACTTCCTCTAGATACATGATCCTCCCATTTCAGCCACCTCTGCCATCCATAAACATCTCTTCTTTTTCTCATTTCTAGGGAGATCCATCCTACCTTGAGCCACTTCCTATAAATCTAACCTCTGTGGTTTTATATATTTAGCCAGCTTATCAAGGAGTTAACAGTTAACATTCATTATAGGGAGTGCATACCATATTTTCTGTTTGAGGTCTCAATTACCTTACCCAGAATGAATTTTTTTCTAGTTCTATCCGTTTAATTGCAAACTACATAATTTCATTTTTGATCAGCTGACTAACATTCCATTGTGTAAATGTACCATATTTTCTCAGCTCATTCTTTCATTGATAGACTTCCACATTGTTTCCATTTTCTGGCTATTATGAATACAGTGGCAGTGACTATAGTTGAGCAAATGTCTCTGGTCAGATGAAACATCCTTTGACTATTGTCAAGAGGCACATATCTGGATCATAAGGTATGTTAGTGCTTTTATCCTCAGTGAGAAAGGACCACACTAATTTTCAATGTCTTTACAAGTTTGCGCTACCACCAGCTGTGGATGAATATGACTTTGACACCACATCTTGCCAGCTTGAGCTGTCATTTGCTTTATTGATCTTGGCCATTACGACTGGAATAAACTGAAATCTTGAAGTTGTTTTAATTTGCACATCCATGATAACTAAGGATGTCGAACAATTCCTTGGGTGCTTCTAGACATTTTCACTTCCTCTTTTGAGAATTCTCTGTTTAGATCTGTACTTTATGTTTAATTGGGTTCTTTATTTTCTTGATGTCCAGTTTTTTGTTTATATATATTTTGGATATTAGTTCTGTATCGGATGTATATTTGCTGAAAAATATTTTTCCCATTCTGTAAGCTGCTGCTTTGTCCAAATGATGATGTCCTTTGAATTTACAGAAAGTTTCTGCTTCATGAGGTTCATTTATTAATTATTTATCTAAATATTTTTGATGCCTTTGAAATATATTATTTTCCAGATTCCTTTATTATTTGATGAGTTATTTTGTATGTATTTCTACGTATAACAGACTACAAACTCTGACCATTATAGCCTCCCAACAATCCCATTCAAATCATATGACTCCTGTTTCCTAAATGTCTGGTATCCACATTAATAGGGGTTTACCCTCAACCACTGAGTGATAACTAAGGGCAACAGCAAATGAAAATAATTTTGTTCATTCTATTTTTAATGTTGACACTATAAAATTACATATTTTTCTTTTCTTGTTCCTCATTATAGCCCTTTTCATATACCTCTTCTAGATTTATTTCAAATTCATGACCTCATTTTTCATTCATCGCTAACATATAATTATATAAACATATGTATATCTAAGTATAGCTAGTTCAGTCTGTACACTGTTACTTGTAGGCATGTTCTTAGTCCTGACAATTTTGTCTTGAATAACCAATGAGAGAGTTTGTTCCTTGTTAAGTCTATTTCTTCTCTTCTTAGCATTTCTTCGGTGTCTTTAGGTCTCTGTGTAGTTGAGGCCAAGTGTTAGTTTCCATTATCTACTTTGCCATCATTCACTTTGGAAGTTACAGGAACTAGTCTGACCACCATTTAAGATGAGAAATCTTATGGTGTGTGTGTGTGTGTGTGTGTGTGTGTGTGTGTGTGTGTGTGTGTGTGTAAAATTTTAGGTAAATACACAATGATTCCTTGAAACTTTAGTGAACATCCTTGGGGTTATTTGTCTCTCCCCCTTACTTCTTCCCTCCCCAACTGCAGCCTCCATCAGTTTCTTTCCTACCTCTTCAACCACACGAAACCTATTATTCCTTTCTCAGGTATCCCACAAAATGGTACTTTCATTCTTTCTTGATTCCTGTGTATCCTCCCTATTATACACTTAAATCTAAAGACCTGGTGTTTGATAATGCAGACACAGAAAAACAGTTATGATTAACACAAGGAAACAAAACTTTTCTCATAAGTACTAGTTTCATACTCACTGAAATTATAACCAGAAATAAAATGTGATCAATTAAAGAGAAGCAACAATAACAAATTGTCACTTTCCAATTCCATTCACCCTTTTCTTATAGTCTCATTCCCTAGAAGAAACTTGGTATTATAAATTAGAAAGCAATTGCTGTTAATTTAATTTTAAATGCTTATGTATAAATGGTAAAAGACAATATAATCAAATCAACAGTATAACACAGGTAATAATTAATACCTACCTGCATATATATTTGTATAGTGAGACAACATAAATTTAATAGTTATAATATATAGTCCAAAATGTTTATAACAACAAATAAAATATACTTCTCAAAACATAAAGATCACACAAGCACTGTTTTAGTTATAATAATAACATACAGTATAATTAAATTCTGTTTTAATGGGAAATTTCATGTTCCTGTGACTTACCATCTATTAATCTGTTCAGCCTCTATTATTCAAAGGTAATCCCTGACTTAAGTATCCAGTGTTTGGTTTTCTATTCAATTGTTCAATATCTAATATTGAAAATTAATCAGAATTCAAATATTCTAGGTCATGCTGAACTTTACTGATAGGGAGCAACTCTTTAGTGTTTCCTGTGAAACTAATGAAGACAGCACAACTAATAGGAGCCAGCATGGAAAAAGGATGGTTTTATACATTGGTGGCTTTAATTCTCTAGATACAAATTAGCATGCAAAGACATTTAGGAATATTCTAACTTAGAGTAGATGATCCATAAAGTTAGTAATGGAATGTCTGCTTAATCTAAGATTTTATTTATTATAAATTTTATTAAAAGTCATTTATTATTCAACACTAGTTAATAAATATGATTTTAAATGTTTCATGTTTAATTGCTTGTCCATGAACATGAAGAAAATTGTTAGTATATGATAGCAATTTCCAATGGTCAAAAATGGCAGGTATTTATTATCCTAATCAAAAAATATATGCAATATTAACAACCAGAGCTACATTTATATCTAAGTAGAGCATAAAATTCCAATGTATCTTAATTTAAAATATGTGACTCACTGTATAAAGAAGAAAACAAAAACGGGAATATTTCCATACAAAATAACTATTATTTGACATGAATCTACTAACATATTCATGTAAGTATAAGACCATTTTATATTTTTATGTTTGTTTAGAATTTTTATAATTATTCCTTATTTTGTAATATGTGTTTTAGAAAAATAGATTTAAAAAAAAATAAAATGCTTTTATTTGGCTTTTTATCTCTTAAAACCTTCAGAAATCTCAGTCTATATAATGTCAATTCAATATATGTTTTTAGGCTATTGGATAACTAATTGGTGTGTTCTTACTTAGAGAAAACTATTTCTCCTTTCTTAGCATGTGTAAGTTGCCATAGTTCTTTACTTAGCATTGCCCTCATAGACTTTTCTTTGTCCATTTTATCATGTATATTGAAGTAGTCCTGGATCATATCAATTTAAAGAACAATGCTGGTGAAACTTTATAGATGTATAAAAAACAAATATATAAAAGGAAATATAATCATATAAGCCACAACGACTGATAAGTTAAAGAATGAGGAATTGAATATATTATCATCATGCCCTAAAGAGGATATATTATTATCATGCGTTCCTAAAGAGTCCTGTTAAAATCATGGCATACAGCTCCAATCCATCAGGCAATATGTACCAATTCAATAGGGGCACAACAGTGAATGGTGGTGGCGCATGCCTTTAATCCCAGCACTTGGGAGGCAGAGGCAGGCGAATCTCTGTGAGTTTGAGACCAGCCTGGCCTACAAAAGCTAGTTCCAGGACAGGCTCCAAAGCCACAGAGAAACCCTGTCTCGAAAAAAAAAAAAAAAAACCAAAAAAAAAAAAAAGAACTACTCACAGGAGGAAATACATTACTTGTAAAGTAAACCAAGTCAAAATCCAAAATCTGGGGAAATCACAGACCATAAGAGAAACTCATTTTTATTGTCCAGTTAAATTGACGTGCAGCAAACTATATTTTACATAAACAGCCCTTCTATACCCATAGACAAATGTTCTTCATCTTATGCTTATCTTATTTAATCAGAAAATGTTCTTTTTACAATGAACAACAGTGAATGCATATCTGTGACTTTTTAAGCAACTAAGAATAAGTGAAGCCTGAATGCATAGCCTTCTAAAGCTCATATCACCCCCACCTGTATGGCACAGCAAATATTGTAGAATACGGAGAGGAAAACAGAGGAGAGAGAATGGGCTTTGAAGTAGTATCCACTGTTAACATGGTCTTTCAGCAATTGCAATTTACTACAGTGGTTCTGTCAGTGGATCAATGTGGAGCTTGGGGGATGCTATTCATCTTTACTGAACTACTAAAAAGAATGGATTCTGGGGGCTCTCACTCATTGTTTTCAGTTGTTTGCCCAATGGTGAGAAAACCAGCCTCCAACAGATAATTCCCAAAGTGTGGTCGTGCAGAAGATCCATGTTAACATCAGTAGATAACAAAATAATCAAAACAAAAGGATATGGAGATAAACTAATAACTTGTATGGATGAAAGAGTAGATAACAAATGTAAGACAGTGATAACAAAAGGTGATTACAGAAATTAAACAATGTTACATACATGTATAAAACTGACAAAACATATTTATTCAATAAAAAGAAGAGGCAGAATCCACTAATCCTAGAAGCACAGAAGTTTCCAGCTTTGGCAAATGTAAGAAGTAGGGCTACTCATATTCTTGCAAAGAACCTTATACGAGAATGATGCTAAAACTGGCTATATTTAATAAACCGATGGATTGTAAAGCACAAGTATACTAAGGTCACAGAGAATCCAAAACTTCTATTAGACAGATACCACACAAGTTTGAGATGGAAGTCATAGACTTTGCATAAGTTTTATTTCCCAAAATAAAACTTCATTGTCATATACAGTCTACAGCAATCGAAGGGAGATTTTAGTTAATCATTTAGTCTAAGCCCGTGCATTTGTAGACCAGCACCTGCAGCTCTAACACAGGTGACTGATCCTCTGAGATCAGTTACACATTCATCATCAGTACCCAGAGCATGTATTCCTAGTTTGTTTTCTCTGTATTGTCTCAATTATATTTCTATGTAATTCTATGGAATTTATATTTGCATCAAGTTCCATATAATCCTTCTAACTACCTGTTAAAAAGAAAAGTAACAGTGTTGTACTGAATCAGTAAGGAAAAGAAGGAAAAGACACATTTGAACAACCCAGCTCCCCTGTCATTATGAAGGAATTTAGCATTTATATTCAGATATCTTCAATTGTAGTTAACACTTCATAAAATTTTCCCAAGAGTTGACTTTATAATGCAATAATCTGAGAAAATAAAATGAATGCTAGGGAAAACTTTAAAAAAAAATAAAGTTAAGTTTTTTAGTTGGGGAAAAAAACTTTAACCTTGCCAGTAGGAGCACAAGAAATGCCATTTTTCATCTGCTGCAGTCTGCTTCTTATGGATCTCCACAAAACTACTGCAATTCTCTTTGTCATGGAACTGAGAAAATTGAAGCTATTCATCAGTCCCAAAGAGTAGCATACAAGCACTGGAGACTTCCAATGACTTTGTTTTGACTTTGTTTACTCTGGTGACTCAACATAGGTGAAAGAGACCTGCTGGTTAAAGGACTAAAGGTCACTCAAAATCTAAAAATTAAATGGTATATATTAAATTTGATAAATCAGTCCTAAAGGTAAGAAATGAAAAGCAAAGGCAACTTAATATTTAAGAGTTATAGAACTACTACAAACAATCTTTCAAAATGGTAACTGATTTCTAGTTGTTAATTAATATACTATATTCTACTCTTCCAAGAGAATTTATGAGTATAACATTAGAATCCACAAGTGTAATATTGTACATTGTTCATTTAAAATAGCTGAGAGTTTACCTCTGTTTATGAAGCAACATTCTTCTTTGAAGGCACCTAATATATCATCTTTCT
>JAQHUG010000142.1:1232468-1253433 GCA_028555095.1 Dicrostonyx torquatus
CGAGACAGGGTTTCTCTGTGGCTTTGGAGCCTGCGCTGGAACTAGCTCTTGTAGACCAGGCTGGTCTCGAACTCACAGAGATCCGCCTGCCTCTGCCTCCCGAGTGCTGGGATTAAAGGCGTGCACCACCACCGCCCGGCCTTCTACCCCCTTTTTCAACATGCTCTTTTTGTCTGCATGTCCTACCTCACCCTTTCCTGCCTAGTGATGGACCATTCAGCTCTTTATTAACCAGAGAGTAGTAGTTATTCATAGTAAACAAAAAGATTATTCCACAGCTTGGTAGTGTGTTTAATCTAACCTAACTCCTCAAGTTCATGTTTAAAAAAAAAAAGAATAACTTTGAAAAATTTGTCTTAGTAAGAATAAAATAATTATTAGTCAACATTATATGGGCATTTATCCTAAAATGAAATTTTAAAAAACGATTCTCAATGCAGTAACATTTTCCCTTAAGAGTTTGTAGGCAGCTTCATTGTCCCTTTTCAGTTTCATTTTCTAGCCTAACTTAACAAAGACAAACTGATTTTAGTTCATCTACTGATAACAGCTGTGTCTCCTTAAGTTAATTGCTGCTTTGATGCTGTAAAGTTCTTTCGAGTTCTTTTTGAGTTTGTAGTTTTGTCACAGCCCTGGTTTTTGTCTTTCTTTTTGTGTTTCTCTTTCAGGATTCTGTATCACTGTGATTTGTCCTAGGATCTATGTTTATTTCTTTGCTGCCTCCTGCTTATCACATAAGGTCATGGATGTCATTCATGGCACAGAAAGAAGATTGTTTAATACATTTTCTGTGGATAATGAGTAGTTTTGGTGCTGCATATATAAAAAAATAAACTGTGGAGGGTAAATGTTGCTGTGACTTAGCAGAGAACGTAAAAATACTAGAATGTAAAAGGAAAAATAAATATTACTAAGGATGAAAGAAACAGAGAAAAGGAAAGAAAAAGATGCGCCTTTGTTGAGAGTTTTAAGTGTGCACTTTTTGATTGTTCAGATTCCCTCAGTGTATCTATAAAACAAGAGTGCTCAATGTCTGTTATTGATGAAAGTCATGTGACTGAGACAGGTTAACATTTAAAAAAAGTAAGGTAGCTGTCACACTCTTTATATGAGGTTTATGACAGTAATTCATCTTCACTTTGGTTTATGAAAATAACCAGAGAAATTAAATTTTCAAACAATACCTTCATCAACATTTCAATTATCCTATTTCAAATACCCTAATTTGATAGTAATTGAGGTAAAATCTTTTTCACATATTTGCTTTAACTTACTTGTAAATGCCTAGTGTTATGAGCATCTGTTATATACTTAAAGAGTATTTTGATTTCTCAGTATGTTTTAGACACACTCACACACAAACCTCAACCTCTAATTTTTATCTTAACTTCTGTGTCCTTGTTAGTATCATTGAAAAAGCATTCATATATTCTGTGTTGCAATCCATTTTGCTACTCTATAACCACAGTTCTGTTTTCTAAATTTAAGTTTTCAGAAATTCAATGAAATTCCAATTTCAAATACTATTGAAATTCCAAGTGCTCTAAATAAACAGAAGCAGAAACATATACAAAGCTTTATCAGTTTTTAAAAGAAAAAAAGAAGAAAAAACTATTTCAGAGGCCAGCATTCTATAGTATAAGCCATATTTGTACAAGTTTTAAAGAAAGCAAACTCATACCAATTGAAGCAAGCACATGAAAACAGACCATGCCCCAAAAAAGAGATACTTGTACAGCAAGTGTTCCTCTGTTTTGTGCATGACAGTGAAAAAATGGCAGCCTGGAAACACACCTTTTTCACATTAAAAATGAAAAAAAAAACTTAATATAGTCCAACAGACATATAGAGATGTAACCAGGCAGACTGAGTATTCAATTCTGAAAAATTAAACCATGAAATTTGTAAAGAAAGCATAATGGATGAAAATTTTATTATTTTCTGGAGGCAGAAAGAAAACTTACTGGATAAACCTTTTGTAATACAAATGATAATGTAGAATTTATTATGTTTAATTGTACTTCAATCCAGAGTCACTTTTCAAAGGGTAAGAAAGGATTCTAAGCTACAAATCAATAAGAAATGCAAACATACCTTAAAAGTAATATCATTGTAATTATGTGGACTGTTTAAGTACAAGGATGTTAAAATACAAGGATATCTAAGTTTAGGCAAGGATAAATTAATCATTGAAATTTTTTGCTCCATGGTAATGTATAGGTTCACTTCAGTTCCTAGTTTTATATGTATGGTTTGACAAGTCTTTTCCAATCAACGAAGGCCCCAGTGTATGAAAATACAATCTCATTAAAGAATAATTAAGAACAAATACTTGATTCAGACTGTTAAGGAGCATTACAGAACCACAGTTTCATAATAGTAAATGTTGGAACAAGCATTATATCCGTTAATTGAACAGAACAGGGGTTATAGAAATATCATTTTGCACTCAAATATAGTTTCATAATTTCTGTGATCTCTGGAGATGATTCACTTTCACTAAAATATGAACATGAACTCAGTATGTATGTTATTACATAGTGCACATCAACTTCTGATGTTTCATTATGTAGAGAGTGCTACTTACAGTAAAATAGAATTCTATAAACAATAGGATTTGTTGGAGGTGTGTCAGCACTATAAAATATTTTTTGCTTCATTTATCAGAAAATAATTGTAAAGCTTTCTGAGGTTTTTCCTCTTAAATAATTTTTTAAATATAAGAAAAACTTCAGCACAGTGAATGAGCTCTTATGCTGCTTGATTCTTTATTTGAAAAAATAAAAATAACTAAGATTCTTTATTTGAATAAAAAAATAAAATACTCTTATGTTGCTTAATTTTCTATTTAAATAAAACATGCTGTGTTTTCCACTTTTATGTTGATCATGTGGCCTGAAAATATTTGCTAATTCCAGTCTTCAGTTTTCTTAGTAGCTAGTACTAAGCTGGACTTCAGAAGAGCGAGCATTTTATCCATCAGTGAATTTACACATAACTAAATTAGATGGTAAATTTTATATATCATGACTGTGTATCAATTTGTGCATCATTGTACCAGATCATGGACACTTTATGATGTATCATGTGACTTCAATGCTGTTTTTGTCTATAATCATTAAGAGAAAAATGGTGGAGAATTTCTGACTCCTCTAGGTTTATAGCATAAAAGAACGAGCTATGAAATGTTTCAGTTGTCCATCACTACACTGTCAATCCTACTTAACCACCAGAACTTTTATCACTTCACAGTATGTAGTCAGGAATTGGAGTACCTCCAAGGCTCTCATGAGTCTTCCATGATAGGCCATCCATAGCTGCAGGCAGAAGGCTTAGGACTGAACTTCCAAGATGATTCACATGAATAGCTCCTTTGGCTAGAGATAATTCTTTTTTCTTTTAATACGGTTTTGAACATAACATGGTCTCTGAAGGGTAAAAACAGCCACCTTTGTATAACCTAATTCCATCAGAAACATCCAAACACTTATACCTTATCCCATTTTTCAGAACTCTATCATGAGGCCCTGTCTATGTTTAAAGAACATGGGGTTACAAAGGCATAAATAGTAAGAGTGGGGTCATTAGATTATTTTAAAGGGTATGTCTATTTGGACTTAATTCATTTTAGTAAATAGGAAGTGTGGAAAGAATGAAGGAAGGAAGAAAAGTTTCAGAAAAAGAAATTAAAAATTTGCAATGGATTATGACACTCACCATGCAACTGAAACATGAGATAATAAGGTTCTGTCATACATGTGAATAGGCATGTGAGACCATTTCATATGAAGAAAACTACAAACAAAAAGATCTGGATAGGTAACAAAGCAGAGGTAAGAAAAGAAACAATAATTAGAACATACTAAAAACTTTTAATCAGTTCTCACAGGATAGGATTAGATAACATACGTTGAATCTATGTTAAAACAGAACAGGTCTTTGGGGTTATGATACAGCTAAGGAGTATCTTAGCAAAGTACTTCTTAGGGTATTTTGGCTTTCTTGTTTTGATATTTTTTTAAAAATATACATATTTGGTGATTATTTTTCTGCATGTATGTTTGTGCCCAATGTTTATCTGCTATTTTAGCCCCAAAAGTAAAAGGTAAACACAATACAAAGCTGTTTTTGTGGAGTTTATTTAATCTTGTTTTGCTTTGACTTTCAAGTTCATAATGATAGTGAATATTAGATATTCATAACCCTATTGTTTGAAAGCACATAAAAGGGAAGGAAAATCATATCTTTCTTGGGTGCTGCTCATTTCAGCACCAAAAAGATGCTGAGATTTTATTTCAGTCTAGAAGCTGTGATGCCAATACTGATTCCCCAAATTGAATTTGTAGTAACATCCATGGGTTCATAATCCCTTGTTCACACTGCTATCATACCTTGTTTGGCTCCTTTCAACAATCCAAGCTATTTTTCCAGCTTCCTCAAACATCATTTTATGTAGGAGTCACATAACTCTGCCTGTCCCAGATCCTATAACATTCTCTTTTCTTTTGGGTTAACCTATCTTGCCGACTTCAAGGTGCAGTTTCTGTCCCATGGAGGTGAATCCCTAAACATGGCTTGATTCCTCCTTCGTTGTTTTAGGTTGACTTAAATGGCACAATAAGAAATCTTGAGAGAAATAAAGGGACTGAGAAGTAGAGAACTGAAAAAAATATCTATTCTTGCTCTCAAAAAATCAAGGGACTACTCAAATAGGAATTCCTTTATTATGCTGCCATTGAAAAACCGATGAGATATAATTTCACTGATGATAAATGAATACATAGATAGAAGACCTTGATCAGATTTACATTGGATGTCTAACAAAACAAGTTATTTTTACATGATGATAACATTTATATGCCATTCTCCTTCCATTGGGGAATTCTCTATTCACCCATGGGGAATTAAAATAAATTTAAAAAGCAAGGAAAATCAACTGGGGGTCTTGATATTTGTTGATAGAAACAGAGGACATTTTCCAGAGTAATTGTCTTTTCTTCACAAGTTTATCACTCAACCAAAAATAGAATGAAGAGGTAAAAGAATAAAACGTGGACTGTGAATGGAGTGGTGGATGTTGTTCCCTAGCCATATTTCCAGTATTCTGTGTTTGCTCTGACTCCTACAAGCAGTAAAATTAATTTACTATAAAATATAAGCTACTATAAAATATAAAATAAAACTTCTATATTTATATTTAGTTGATGGTATTTCCTCCTCTTTAGATACCATGCATTAGTTTGGACAGCTGTACACAGCACAATTCAAATTTAGCCTCAGAGTTGTTTCAAAGACAAGCCTAACTTTTAGTGGTATAGTAAAGGGCTATACTGGTCCAGAGAATATTTTCAGGTTCACTTGAAAATCCCCATTATCCACATCCCCTACCCCAAAATTGTCAGTTTATATATTAGAGTAATAATATTATGCAATAATTTTTTTCTTGACATCTCAGTTATTTTTTGAGTGTCTATGATGAGCATATTGAGCATAGACAGCTCATAATAAACTTTCCTCATTATCTGTAGTGAGTGCTTATATTTATTAACAATTTCTGTCTCTGTGTATGTCTCTCGGTTTCTGTCTGTCAGTCAGTCTGTCTCACTCTTTGTATCAATCTATGTATCTATCTACATATGTATGTATTTATGTATGTATGTATGTATGTATGTATCTATCTATCTATCTATCTATTTATCTATCTGTTTATCCCTATGGGGGGATGTACTTGCCAGGACACACACACATGCACTTCAGAAAACATAGTGGGCTCCTTCTACCTTATCAACTCTGTTGATATTAAACTTGGGTCATCAGTATTGGTGCCAAATGTCTTTACCTGCTGAACTACTTCATCAACACTCATTATTTTATTCTCTTGATTAAAACATTTGGAAAATGAAGTCTGTGTTTACATCTCAGTTTTCTCAAGTCTCTAGAAAAATATTCCAGGTTTCTTCTATCTCTAAATCTCTATAAAGACATCTTTAGGGTCCACAATTACTTCCCTATATTTTCTTAGTTAAGTACTCAGTGTTTGAAAATGTTCCATACTTTGGATACATTTTCCTTTCTTGACTGCTAGATACCTCATCAAAACATTTTTAATTTTATTGATGTTTACTTTTCACTTAATCTATAACCCATACTTTGAATTGCCATCATGTTTTTCTTGGAAAATTCTTCAAAATCACATGCAATATAGCTCATAAACACTTTCAATCTGTCCCTAAACTGTACTTTTCTTATAGTAAAGTACTGTAATCTGCAACTTCTTCTAATGTTCTGTTGCTCTAAATAACTTAGTCTGATTCTCTGTTTCCTGTATGCATGTTATACAAATCAAAAGAACACTTTTGTAAAGGAAGTTAAGTTTATGTCATGCTCTTCTAATACACACCATACTACTCCTGCTGCAATGAGATCCTTCAGATAGTTTTATCACAGCTTTACATATTTTCACAATAAGGGCAATATTTGTGTTTAATTTAAGACTTCAATCATGTTGAACCCATTTTCCTCTGACTATATGAGTCACAAAATAGCAAAATGAGATATGTGTTTATAATGATGTTCTTAGAAGTGCTACAATACTCCTTTCAATATAGAAAACTACAAATCATGACTTTCAATGTCAGACTCAAATATTTATTCTTCAATAAAGCTAGTCAATCCTCATTTGCCATTGTGCAATCTCTTTGCTTTTTCAATATTAATATTTATAATTTAAAAATGGGTGTTTTGGTTTATGTATTTTCCTTTTAGCTTCAATATCTTGGTGTTTTAAGAGTTATCAATTCATACATAATGTTTTTTAGAATGCTCTCTTGTCTCAAGTGAATATTTGATTAATGGATATTGAATCACACTGAGTCAGTAATATTGACTTTCAACTGGTAAGATAGTGACAAAGTTAGAGTTTGTTTGGGATTCCATTCTTGCTTAATGGTCTTTTGGTGTAGGAAGACATTCTTTCTATTTGTTTCTTGTATTAATTAATGAATAAGGAAACTGCCTTGACCTGATATGGGCAGAATTTACATAGGCAGAGAAGACAGAATTGAATTCTGGGGTGAAGAAAGCAGAGTCAGAGACGCCATGGATCCTCCACCTGAAACAGATGCTGGTTAGAATCTTTTCTAGTAAGCCACTGCCACATGGTGATATACAGATTAATAAAAATGGGTTAAATCAAGATGTGAGAGTTAGCCAATAAAAGGCTAGAGCAAATGAGCCAAGCACTGTTTTAATTAATACAATTCCTGTGTCATTATTTCTGGGATAAGCAAGCCGGGTGGCTGGGACGAACAAGCAGGCACTCCTTCTTACAACAGTGTTTTCTACTCTTCTTACACTGTTCATGTTCCACAAAGACACTGTAATACATATAATAAAAAACAAAAATAGATTTGTTTTTCCAATGCTTCAACTCAGCATGTAAACCATGGTCACATTAATTTATCATCGTATTAAATACTGTAGCTATCACTATGAAAAAGAAAATTTTAAATAATGATATTGATTCACTCACAGGCAGCATTTTGAGATCAATCTGCAATATATAGAATCAGAGTGAACATTCATAGTCAATTTGCATCTAAAGAGAGCATACCTCCACTAGAATTTATGAAGCACATGCTGTTCTCACTATATTTTATTACCATCAGTTCTCATGGAATTTCTAGGTCTGTCATTCACCCTGTGCTATACAGCTGAATCAAAAGCTGTTTCCACTCAGTATACACAGAAGCTATGCATCATCTAATTCATTATCTAAACTAACTGGCTTTGCTTACAAAACTAGAGGCAAACTTTGTAACACCAAGACAGGTCAGTGAGCATTCATAGGCCGCACAATCATGTTTATGCTAATGAAATGAGACAAAATAGGAAAAACAAATAAATTATACATGTACACTTTTAAAAGTTTAATAATAGAAATACAGGGCCCAGGGATGAGACCAAATAAAAGAGATAATCTGTACCATTAGTAAAGTAGCTTTCCATGTGCATTAACTGGCCCGAGGGCTGTGCTACAACTTGTCACATAAACAGTCACCTCGCTGCTTAAGCAGCATCTTACTGCTTAATCACGGACCATCCTTAGTCCCTGGAGTACACAGATAATCACCAATCTCAGATACTTGCACTGCACTCTGGCTCTTCTGTTTTCTCAGTACTTGTACTCTCTTAACTCCAAAAAATATATACACAAGTCTTCCAGAATTATTTTTCATAGAGCTGATCAAAAGATGATTTGTGGGGGAGATTTTAAGAATATTTTATCAGATTTCTGCTGAACTCTGAGGAGAAAAACAGAAAACTCTCCTCCATAAGGATTTCTATCAGCCCACTTTTATACTTGATCCATAATTTGATCGAATGCTCTTGGGCACTATTAAATAGTAATAATGAACTTCACCTAAAGCCCTTAGTAATTTTGTTCCACATTTCCTTCTCTAATTATCCACTATTCCCTATTTATTATTACTTCATTCCCTGCCTTCAGGCCCTCTAAAATTACTAAGAATGATAAATTAAACAATACATTTGGCACCAAGTTAACCTGTAGGGAGGGTTATAATTTAATGGGTTGTCTTATGAATTAATTATTTCTGAATTATTTAATTGCAGTTTCTAAACAAATTTCTCAGATAACGTGACACTAGCACTTGTAGTATATTTATAATAAAATTATTATGACAAAAAGCCCACATTTATCATACTTATTTAAGAGAAGTTTACTCTAATTATCCTATATGTTGTTAAGATTTATGGCACATATTTATAGCTTTACAGTCAAGCATTTTTTCATATATGAATACCAGTATGCTCTGTATTATTTCACTTCCTCAGACTTTATATGCATATAATTAGAAATTTCCAAGTTTTCTTTCTGTAGCCATACTAGGAACTCAGGGCAGTAGCTCTAAGCAGGAACTACCTTTCTTATATAGCCCAGGCCCACTAAGACAGGGATGGTATTGGAAGGGGGTTGGGCTCCTCCAGTCTCTCCAGCTTTAGCCTCTCCCAGTCAGCAATCAAGATATATACGGTCATATTTATGGGCCAAATGGTTGGAGTCAATCACAATCGAGATTCTGTCTTCCAAGGTGTGGTTAGCAGCATTCAAATCTTTGTCTACCTAGATATTAATGCATACTCCCTTTTCACTTATGTTCCTCCAGAACTTTTGTTAATATTACAGTATAAAGTGCAGTCAAACTTGTTCCATGACCTACGAAAATCTCAAAATATCAATACCTAAGATCTTTTACCTTAACTATGGGTTTTTCTAAACAAAAGGAAATAACAACAACAAATAAATTTATACTTTCTTACTAAAAGAGGGAAGAACTAAATTGCAGCTATAATAATATCAAAGTCTGCCAAAATACAATAGTGCAAACAGCACAGTTTACAAGGCTTGGGACTCTCTGATAATCATTTAGTCTCCAGATTTGATTTAGAAGACTTGATTAGCCCCACCTCTCCAGGTCCACCATTAGGTATATGCCCTATTTGGATAGGATGGCCCTATTTACACCTTCTGCTGACTTTGGTGGTCATTCCATAGTTCTGACATCTTCAATATGCTGGCAGCGTCTGCAACTGAGTCTGCAATTTCATCAATGGCCTCTCCAGAAACTGTGACCCTGCCACATGGTTCCACAGCTCTGCTACCTTCCATGATCCCTTCAATTCTATGGCTTTGACTGAAACTGATGGCCCGTCCTCACAAATGGCCTCCCATAGTCTTCAGGGATTCTCTGCTACGTTGCAGCAAGCCTCAGCTGCTTTTCATGACTACTCCAAATGAACACTGTAAAAATCCTCCACATTACCGAGTTGAGCAATCATGTTAGGATCCCGTATTTATTCCCCACTGGACTACAGCTTATATGTGCTGACTTTATGGAAAAACTTTCTGTGAGAGTTCGTTTTTGATAGTTTTTCTCTTATAAATTGCAATTGATATTTAGCCTCATATAACTAATGTCTGTTATCTGAAGAAAGAGAAGGATTCACAACATTGGTACTTTTTCTTGTTAGGCACAGCTAATTCTTCAACCCCAGATAAACAGAGCCCACAGGTCTTTAACTCAAAATACCAAATGAGTAGCACTTATGGAGTCTTTGAGAGATTCCCCAGCTTCCTCTGAAACATCAGAAGCCTGACCTCCAACTTGTGCGTTGTTTTCAGCTTTCTTATTTTTCATGCTCCCACAACAATACATCATTAAGCTTTAAACACTCAAAAACCTTCCAGCCATACATGCCAAAATTCTGCATCTTCCTCCACAAAATAGACCATAGCATAAATTTTATAGTGTCAAGTCCATCACAGCCACACCTCTCATTCATAGAATTAACTCCTGTTAAAACTTGTTTTCCCTTCCTATCATAAAACTCCAACCAAAGCAATTTCAGGAAGAAATAGTTTATTTTGCTTACAGATTTCCATCTACCAACAAAAGAATCCAAAGCAGAAACTCAGGACAAGAGCTGAAGTCAGAAACCATGTTGGAAGGCAGATTGAAATATTACTTTCTCTCGCTTGTTAACTTTCTTATATAGCCCAGACCCAGCTGGGCCTAGGACTGTGTTAAATGGGCTGGCCCTCCCACATCAAACATCATAAAAAAATGACTCAAGAACAGTGCCTCCACTGATAATCTATTTTTACAGTTATAACTGTAAAAGTTTGTGTTGAGTAGACAAAAGCTATCACAGAAGACCATTTTTTTTCTGTTCCCTGAATATCAATAGTTATGGAATCTCATATTAAAGTCCTGAAAGTCCTACTCCATTTGATAAGCCTTACTTTAAAATAGATTATGAATTGTACATTATTTGCTATCCCCCATCAGTCTCATTAGCATGTTGAGATAACCAAGTTATGTTTCTCTGAGCTAGAAATGCTGTGATTTCAGGTGAGAAAAATTGTCACCAACTGAATCCACTTTGGAAAATGTTAACCAATCTGTTGTAGTGTAAAATTTAGCTGGTAATAAGCACTCTTATTTTAGTGTTCTTCTTGGACAGGCTGGGTGCTCATGGAAGTTAATCACAATATGAACAAAAAAACCTATTTGTTGTCATAGTAAGTCCAGAAGAAGTGGAACAGAGCATCTGGTCCCAACCCCTGGAATTGTCCCAGATTAATTACTTGCTAGAGCAGCCCACTAAACCTCTCAGATTTCATGTGTGAATGGCTGTAGTGGAGATCCACAGCTCTTGACAGCCTTTCCTAATACCTTAAACTACTGGACAGCTGCTTTTTAATGCTTTAAAAACTCAGTGGAGAAAAAGATGTTTGGAATACATGCCTGGATATTTTTCACTATAAAATTTCAAATTATCATGTCTGTACAGAATTCTTATTATATAAATGCCATTAATTTTATTTGGCCTATATTACTTTAAAGAGGACTGTGTTTATTTTGTATGCTAATCAGAGACTATTCTTCTCTAAGTCCAAACCTTTTTAAAAATATTCTCTTTTCCCCTTCTCTCTTTCTGTCTTCCCCAACATTCATGAAGACAAAACACCTCAAAATTTCAAATAAGTATCATTCTTGCAAACTCCCTAAAGAATATAAATTGTTAATACTTTGAGGGAGGGAATATGTTGGATTATTTTAATGAAGGTTAAATGACCTGCATGTACATGTCTTAGAAACGTCACCCATAACTATGGACATTTCACAAAAATATTTGGGTTAGAATATTCATAGGATCACATTGTATAGAATGCAAAATTTGATTATAATGATCCATAGTTTTTGTGTGACAAATCTTATTCTGGGAAGATGAAACTCACTCATCTACTTACTATTTCTCTCAAAGTCAGATCATGTTTTCGAAGATTTGTAGTGACAACAAATCCCCAAACTTAGTACTTCAAGGACATCCCAAAGAAATACACAGAGGCCTACATTAATCATAAACTAGATAGCTCAGGCTTCTTATTAATTTTTACATCCTGCATTAACCCATGATTCTTGTCTGTGTCCGCCATGAGTCTTGGTATCTTTAGTCAGTGAGGCATTCTCCACTTGCTTCCTCTGCATCTGGGTTATGACTGAAGACTGAATCTTTCCTCTTTCCAGAATTCCCTATTCTAGTCACCCCACCTATACTTCCTGTCCAGCTACTGGCCAATCAGCATTTTATTAAACCAGTAAAAGTTACAAAACATTACACAGTATAAGACCATTGTCCCACATCAGATAAAAACCCAGTCTCAAAAAAGAAAATAAAGCAAAATTAAAAAATTACACACACACACACACACACACACACACATTTGTACATATGGGCTTTGGAGGGGAAAGAGAAAAAAATAGATAAAGTCCTTTAAAAAAAGAGTAGTTGGGTGTGGTGGCACACGCCTTAATTCCAGCATTTGGGAGGCAGAGGCATGTGGACCTCTGTGAGTTCAAGGCAAACCTGGTCTATAGGGTGGAATTCAAGACAGCAAAAGATACATAGAGAAACTCTGTGTCAAAAGAAAACAAAAATAAAATAAAAATATAAGAAATAGAGTTTGTAAAAAGTTGGAAAATAAGCAGAGAATCTAGTTGTTAATCTGTCTTTTAACAGTCTGTTAACCTGGTGTCTTTGAATGGTTTGGCTGCTAAGAAAGGCACAACAGCTGCTAAAAGACAATTGATTATAAATGTTGCTGGATTAATCCAACATACATATTTTCAAAATGTCTTCACTTCAAAATTTAAGTCAAAAGATATGTTACTTTCGAGAAGAGGTTTTTATTTCCACAGGAAAAGAGAGGCTGAAGATTAATTCTGAGCTAAGAAAAATAAAGTTCGATCAAAGAATATCTCCTAAAAATCTTCATTATATTGGATGGCCCAGATTATAAAATGTTTCACCCCTGTTGTAATTTCCTCTGAGTTATACATCTAGAAAAGCATGCAAAGTGCTAGCTGAGATGATCCAACCTCACAGAATACTGCAGTCAGCACATGACCATAATCCTAAATGATTTGTGGTCCCCATAAGTTTATCAGGGCCCACCCGAGTCATCTGAAAATAGCCTAGAAACTGCCCATATTTACAAAATTGGATTATTGATGTTTGCCTTTGTCTAGAGTGTTTTTTTTACAAGTTGTTATGGGTAATTGTTACAAAAAAAGTTAAACAAAGGAGATTAGGTTCAGAGTTCTTTTAAAAAGAAAAAAAGGAGAAATGATGTGGGAGAATAGTCTTGTATACTATAAAGTTTTGTCATGTATATTAGTTTAATAAAACCCCGATTGGCTAGTAGCCAATCAGGAAGTATAGGTGGACTGACCAGACTAAAAGAATTCTGTGAAGGGGAAAGCAGGGATGCAGTCATTATCCAGAAGCAGAGGAAGCAAATGAGAATGCTTTACTAATAAAAGGTTCCAAGCCACCTGACTAAGCATAGAAAGAATTATGGGTTAATTTTATTTGTAAGAGCTAGTTAATAATAATCCTGAGCTATTAGACCAAAGAGCTTACAAATATTGTAATCCTCTGTGGTTTCTTTGGGACTGAATGTTTTCAGGACCAGGCTGCATAGAAACTTCTGTCCATATAATTTAAGTGCTAGTATTTCCTTATCAAACTTACTTCTTGAATTGGACTATGAATAATGCATTCATCTACATTTTGGATTAAAGATTTTCCCTCTTTTTCTACTAAATATTGGGTTTTAGAGATTTCTTTGGTTACTTCTATCATCTCTCTCTCTCTCTTTCTCTCTCTCTCTCTCTCTCTCTCTCTCTCTCTCTCTCTCTCTCTCTTTCTCCTATGTATCTAATTTAGTGTCCCAATCAGAAGCTAACATAGAGAATGTTACTACAGCTCCCTTTTTTGTTTCAATTGCTTATTAACACAAGCAAGCCCATCTTGGTGACCTTCTCAGTCTCTGATGCATTTCTAAATAAACACAACAGTAGTCAGGAACTGCTGCTGCTACATGCTGACAGTCTCAATCCTTGTGCATTAATCTCAAAGGTAGAAAAATTTCCTCTAAATCTTTATCTGCTTTTGGGGAAGCTCTACAGTCACATGGTACACCTCTCTCCTGAAAAGGGATACCACATCATATCACATAGATGAAAACTGTCTTCCTAGCATTCCTTTCACAGATACTCCTGATCCTGAAGCCTCAGTCTTAGTTGCATGTTCCACTACCCATAGGAATAGCCATTCAGCTTCTGTCATAGCGCAAAGGCACAACACACATAATAGAGGAAAAGACAACTCATTCAGAATTTCCTCCAAGGTAGTTACCCAACTCAAGTTTCTTGGTTGAAGGCTTCATGCCTTGCCACCAATAGCCAGGACTATGCACTCTCTCCATCACAACTTACCTTTGGTTCTCTTAGTTCCCTGTTTGAGTACCCATTATGGTATGTGAAAAAAACTTTTCATGGGGAGACAAAACACACTTTTCTAATCTTCCCAGATAGGGAAACCACAGCAGACCAAAGTACAGACACCACTATACCACTAAAGTCTAAAATGTGCTTTATTAGGGTTTCTTATAGAAAAAGAAAAGACTTAAAGACAACTACATCACCAAGGCTAAACACAGCATAGGTGACAGATTATATGATCTGGGAAGCCTGGAGCATATTGTATAGCTTTCAGGAAGCTTACCCGGTTAGCATGTCATGAATATAAACTTCTGAGGCAAGCAGGTTCTAAAACTGACTAATTGTATACTGTTATATTTTCAGTCCTCAGTTCCTAGTTTCATAACTAGGGATAATAGCAATAATTGCAGTTATAGAACATTTGCTTTTCAAAAATTAAAGTACTCTTAATATTATTAAGCTAAAGCCTAAATTTTACCTTGAGAATTTATTTTAGAACCCAATGTGGTGTAGGAGGGTCCTTCTGTATTTGGGTGGCTTTCATTGGTTAATAAAGAAATTGCCTTGGCCTTTTTGATAGGGCAAACTCTTAGATAGGCAGGGAGGACAGAATGGAATTCTGGGATAGGGAAGGCTCAGGGAGAGCCACCATGAAGCTGCCAGGGTCAGACATCCTGAATGATTCCCGGTAAGACCACTACCTCATGGTGACACACAGACTATTAGAAATGGGCTGAATCAGTTGTAAGAGTTAGGCAACAAGATGCTAGTGATAATGGGCCCGGCAGTAATTTAATTAATACAATTTTTCATGTGGTTATTTTGGGTATAAGTTAACCAGTGGCTGGGTGCTGGGCGGGATGGAACAAAAGGGCCTGTGCTCCTCTCAGATACTGGGAACACAGCCCATGCCTCTTACTACACCAATGAATACCAAGATCAACAAAAGTTACTGTTTTTATGATTGACTTGCTCAATATGTTTATTATAATTTCTACCTATATTATTGTTGTTTAAATTCCCTTTATGATACAAAATAAATATAGAGTGCTACATTAGAGAATGAAAAAATTACATTAAGTTACTTATTTGATTTTTATGAACAACACTCAGTGCCATTATGTAAAAACTAAAGTCAGAGTTTGATAACTTTTGAGCCTCAAGAGAATTGATTGATAACAAAGTGAAAAGGAATGTACACAGAAAGTAACAGCATGTGGTCACAGAATAGATGTGCACAAGGTAAGTATTTTAATCCCCATTCTTCTTAGATCTCTCATAGGGGAGTACTAAATGTGGACTACCCTGATCATGTATGCAGAAATTTAATAGCATGGTAGCATTGAAGAGCTAATTAATCCATTTTTATTGAAAATATAAACAACTATATTATCAAGTAAAGAAAATACTAGTTATTGATTAATAGTTTTACTTTAATGCATAAGTTAAATATTCAAATGTGCTGGTTAAATAAACTCAAGTAATTTTGTGTAAAATGTGAAAATTTATTAAATTTGATTTCACACTAAGGTAAATTATTAATTTTAATGTGTCATTAGAAAAAAATTGCATAATTTTTAAATTGAAAAACTTAGTTTTGCAAATCTTGAATGAACAATTTAAATATGCATCTCAAAAAGAAATATGTGGAAAAAAATTTCAGAGAATTAGTTGTCAAACTGCATAACAATATATTTCCAAAACTCAAAGTGATATTAGCAGAAAATATATTAATAACTTGCTTAGATTTTTTTTAAAATTCCACAATTCAGTATTTATAAATATCAATGACAATATAATGATCTCTAAATGCATAAAGTACTCTGAAATTAAGTAAGCACATATAAATTTACAACTATTAGAGATTTCCTGTGTCAATGCAGTTATATGTGCACACTTTAGATTAGTTTTAAGTAACAAAATAAGAAAATAGTGAAATCATTTGCAGAGAGTTATGTCTGATTGGTATTATAATTATGGGAAGTTCATAATTAGTTTATGCTAATTTTGTTTGAATATATATCTATACAATTGTATGTTTGTAATTATACATTGTGCAATTATGCAAAATTATTTTCAACAAGACCATAAATAATGTCCAATATTTAAAACTATAATAACAAATCACACCCCTAACACTATATGTCTCAGTAACACCAAATATGCATGCATAATAAACGTTTATGCTTTTCTTCCAATATAACACCGAATTAATAATACAAATGAAACTTTTATGTAATTATTTCAATGCATTATTTTCTATTCTGTTTATCCATATAAATAATATATCACATGTTTAAACTAAGAAATGTTGCAAAATATTGTAAAAGAGAATTTGCGCTATTAGTCCAAATTCAAAAGGAAAAAGACTAAAATAGTACTCACTATTATTAGAGGAATGATAAAATAAAAGGTTCTTAAAGGTTTTTTTTAAATATTTATTTATTTATTATGTATACAATATTCTGTCTGTGTGTATGCCTGCAAGCCAGAAGAGGGCACCAGGCCTCATTACAGATGGCTGTGAGCCACCATGTGGTTGCTGGGTATTGAACTCAGGACCTTTGGAAGAGCAGGCAATGCTCTTAACCACTGAGCCATCTCTCAGCCCCAAATAAAAGGTTCCTTTATAACATTAATTTAGTATGCTAAAATATTACGTACCTGAATATGAATAATGGAATAAAAATAAGTATATTATATATTTATATATATTTTTAAGGGGAAATACTGAAAGTATTTTATTTATTTAATATTGGTTTGTGAAACTATATGAAGTTCATTTCTCCCAAGTATTACATAAATGCATATGATGAACCTTTGAAGATAAATGGCACATGCAATTTTATTAACAAATTATATCTCAGGAAATTCAAATTTACCATAAGCTGATTCTAGTTTGACTGCAAGCTTCATTTACAAAATTGATTTTTCCAATTTCCTCTTCATGTTATGTTGTATTCATGCTAACAAGAAATGTTTTTACTTCCAGTGAACATTATTCTTCCTGCTTCAACAAGGTCCATCAGAAACCTAATAATCAGTGAGGTGTGTGCACACAAACTCTATAGGATCCTGTTAAAGTCATGCTTCCTTGCAGCTTGGCTGCCCTGAGAGAACCTTCAGAAATGAAGCCAACTGACTTCTCCACTGGGAATGCTAGACAGCAGAGATCAAAACACAGGCTACTATTTACCATTTAACAAATTAAAGACTACCTGCTAAATTTAGTGTCAGGGAGTGTGTTTGACAAGTTAGATAGATGGCATTTACTGAAGGAGATAATGTAATGCAAAAATTCAGGGACTTTCTCTGCCATGAAAGATAGTTCTGCATCTAACTCACAAGACAGGGGCAATGTGATATGTTTCCTAAGACATCTCAGGGTTGGACTTTAAGGAGAAAAGACACTGAGGCAGGATTTCCCCTGGGGCAAGAAATTATTAGAGTAATGATTGATAGCATTAACAAGGAGGTTGGAGCATGGCAGTGGCTCTGAGGAACGCTCAAGCCCATGTGACAAATTGGGGTCCTTTGCAATATGGAGAGGGTTCATGTCACTCAGCTGACATTTATTCTATTAAATTCCCTTTTAATATCTGATTCCCTGATGGCAGGGGAAGAGTAAGTCCTTGTAGTTTGAAGGAGGAATGTGTGACTTTGAAGATTAGTCCAACTGAAGAGATTAGTGTTAGGACTGAATTTTTGTGACTTCACATAGAGTCATGAGTACTCTTTTACGAAGAGAGTGATAACAAAGCAGAACCCACTTGGCCTGGAGGGATAGCTCAGCCGTTAAAGGCTAGGCTCACAACCAAAAAAATATAAGAACCCACTTGCCTCTATCCAGGTCAGTACCAAGGACAGTTCCTGTTTAAGACTATGGCTAAGAATGAGAAGTGTTTACATGTGGAATCTATTCTCCTAAATCTTATTTCCTGTTTCTATCTCCTATACTGACCAAGTACACAGGGCATAGCCCCTAATAGCATAAAAACTTTAAGCCTAGAGCCTGTCCACAAATCAGCCTCAAGAAAGATGAGGGAAACTTAAATGTAGATGGGAATTACCTGAGCAGTGACTGACTAGTTTCAGTTCCCCCAGTTTATTGCACGTTTGATTGAGATAGGAAAAACATGAAACCATCTTGACATTAAAGTTGCAATATTCATCACAGTTCTATCATTTAGGTCCAATATATAGTATCTACAAAGGATAATCTATTTTTAACTCTGCATTAATGAATTAATTCTAGAGGTAAGTATTCATTACTTTCAGTGAAACAGAACAACTTATTGACCTTAGACATGCTATTACTCTTACAGAGTCTTTCACAAGTATCACTGCAAACAGGAAAGTAACCCAAGGGAATCTGGATAATATTCATGCAGTGAGAGATTTAAAATTTCTAAGTAGGGATTGATCCTACAGTTCTCAACTTCCACCACCAAATGGCACAGATATCTGAAAGCTGCTCTATTAGGTACAACCCATTTCTGTAACACAAAGAGGCTGCCAGGCAGTACATGATTGGGAGTTGTTTTCCTATTTTTTCCTAAGATCTTCAGTTGGACCCATCAGCTATGGATTTAGGATATCCAAATTTGATTGTTACTCTTTTGTGCATTTTGTTTACAATTAAATTTTCTATATGACTCACATGTGCCCCATTTGAAAATATTGATCTCTTTCTGAATCTCTTGTGTGTACTATCTTTTAACATAGCTATCGCTTCATCATTCATTCGTTTATATATCCATCTCTCAGAGAATAGATAACAATTGATTATCCATTATGTGTCATGCTGTATATTAGACCTTGAGAATTCAAACTTAAATTAAATTCAATCATGGCTCTAGAGGACCTTGTTGTAAAATAATTGCTACTAATCTCTAAGCCCTTATTGATTTACTTTCAGGATACACAATAAAATGCTTAACAAGACTTACTGAGCTGGTCAGTGGTGCCATAGTAAGAAATCTCAGGGCCATGGATAAAGGTTTATATCTTGCTCATGTTAAGCCAAGTGTCTTGGCTCCTGTTCCATGTTTTGTACGCCTTTTAAAATCTAGACTGAAGAGTAAAATGCTGTTTGGAACATCACATTTATATAATGGAGGGTAAATTGCAAGGAAACTGGCAGAAACACACATGGTGTTGTCAGCTGCTGCTCGGAACCAGCACATGCTGCCTTCTTTCCCAGCCTTATTGGGAAACAACAAGCACATTGAAAAAGCCCAAAAATATAGTGAGAAAAAAATCAATCCTTTGAGCACCCTGAGAACTGGAAGGATGGCTGGACACATTATTTCAAAAAGGACAATACATACCTGGAGTAAACCCTGGGTCGTCCTAATGCTTTCTCAAAGTCCAGGGGCAAATGTGTTTTCAATACTAATTTTTTATATGATATTTCTTATTGGACAGTGATTATCAAGTAATTAAAATACATAAATTGGGGACATTTCATTCTTTATGAACTTTTTCATTGTTTCAGTCAAGTCAGAGTCTCATGACTTCTTGAATAAGCTTAGAAAATCGGGAAGTGAAATGGAATGTTTTCAAAATCAGAAATGTGTCTAAGATATTGTAAGAACTGTGCTAGCATACCCAACTTGTGTTTAATAAAATATGTAGGGATTTGTCATGGAAAAAAATAAATATTCTTTTATACTAATCTATAACATGCAATTTAGCAGTTCACTACTTGACCTGAAATCCAAGACCTCTATGAGGAATGTGTTCTATATTTAAAGGCCCATTACATGCCCAAATATTTGTGTCATGATGTTATTAAAATTTGGCTAAATAAAACCCATCATTCACTTATGTAAATAAATTATTTAGTTTTACATTTATTTCTCTGTATGAATAGCTATATTCAGTGGAAATTAAAGTTTCTGCCACAGAGAGGCTTATCTTCTATATTTTCAACTAGTTAGAGGCCTAAGGAAGAGAAAAATCCTATTAACAGAGTGTTTTAGGTGAAACACAGCTGCAGGGTTGAAATTTCATTATGAATCCATTTTATTTCCATTGCCCCACAGGAACACATATACTTAATTCATCAGAGCCCCCTATTATCTGTGCAACACCCCCAACATCCCTACCAAACTCAAAGCCTTTAATATGTCCAGTTTCAGCATTTACAAAGTAAATCCATCTTTGAAATAGAGCAGTGCTGGCAGCCTGCCCTGAATGCTTCTAACATATTACAAAAATCTGAACAGCAGGATGTTTCTCAGAAGAATAACAATAGTCTTCTCACACCTAAAATAATATACCTATGTTCATGCTGATGTAGTTAGGTGGATTCAATTCTCATTCATAAGGTGATGTATTGATTTAAAGATGAAATACATAACAAGTTTCGCATTTGGAAGAAGTCAACTCCACTTCCAATAATTGTGAAATGTTTTGTCTCTTGTATGTAGAATCTAGTCTCTCTCTCTCTCTCTCTCTCTCTCTCTCTCTCTCTCTCTCTCTCTCACACACACACACACACACACACACACACACACACACACACACGAATGTGCATGCCCCCCAGGAGAAAATCAAGTTAACTCATAAGAAATGCAATCAGAAAAAGT